>JWHW01035263.1:0-14445 GCA_000931545.1 Papilio glaucus | reverse complement strand
TGCGGTTGTCAGCGTCACCTGTCAATGTCAATCTCCTCCAATAATTAGGACTAACTTAACTAACTGCCTTACTGCCACTTACTGCGATTACAATTGTCCTTACTAAGTACTAAGGAACCTAACTGAGAAATTACCCTCGTTACATGTATATTCTCATCGCTGGTTTAATCGTATTTGAACTTTGTTGAATGTTGTTGTCATAACCATTTGAGTAACTCTATTGAGTGAGTATTAGTGTTCTGTGGTCATAACAGATGCATATGTTGTGACTTGTGTGAAGATATTTTAAAGTGTAAAAAAAAACTTATTGTATTTGATATCTGAATAAATACTAAAACAGAAGGACAGAAGCTTAGGTTACTTCAAACACTATATTCATCGTAATTATGGCGGGGCCAATGGAAAGAATCCAAGTTCTCGACGATATTGAAAAAGACATTATCACTTGCTTGCAATGTGCTGGTATGGTTTATCTTAATTCTCTTCGTATTTTTTACTTGTTTTATTTTTAGGATCTGGGATGTTGAAAATTGAATACTCTTACATTTATTCAAGTTAATACTTTAACTGCCACTGCCACTCTTGAATGTATATGATGGGTCCCGGAGACCATCAAGTGCGCTTAGCAAGACTCTCGTGATTGACGGTTTCACTTGATGGGCGATTTGACGCCCATTGAAGGTGCCTTCAAGTCTGGTCAAGTGCAAACGCCACAGTCGCCAGGGCACAGATGCTCAAGCCGTCGCTAAAATAAACATGATTTCAAACATGGTGTTCCTTGCCATAACTCTAGATAGAGACAATGGTCTAAGGAATGTTATAAATTGAGATATGGATTTATTCATGAACATTGCAAAGAACTCTTCAAGCAATTGATAAAATTTTTTGTTAGCATACTCCTAACTTATAACTTTACCCCTATAGAGAGATATTAACTATTACTATATATTATATTAAATATTAGCAACAGGATAAAATCACACTCAATTATATCGGCGTTTCTTGCTAAGGCCACGTCTGGGTCTTGTTCGACATCCGCCATCTTCAATGTTGCGGAGGCAAATGAGCAAAAGCTTGTCAAGTCCCATCAAGTGCAGTCAATCAAAATTTCAGTCAATAGTGATCAAGCCATAGATTAATTAACCAAATTAAAAGTAGGTAGACAACCATTACAAACCAGTATTTTCTGGGATTGTATTAACTTCCTCAGTTGCTATGGTATTTTAGGTCTACTATATTCAAGGACAGGAGTGAGTATCATATTTTAATACCAGCCCACAATTACAAATGATTTTGATCATGGAGTTCCAATTAATATCTTTCTAAATATAACTTTTGAATAAATATCCTATTATTTCAGCACAAGCTCTTTTAGAATTGGGCAAAGAAAAATCAAGTCAGAAGCAGGCTGAGACTAATACATCACAATTCTTAAGAACTCTGAGTCAAGTTGAGTCCAAATTGAGTGATCAGATTAATTACTTGACCCAAGTGTCAACTGGGCAGCCCCATGAGGGATCTGGATATGCATCTCAGAAAGTTTTACAGATGGCTTGGCATAGATTAGAACATGTCCGCTCCTGGGTAAATGAATTGGATAGATTGAAAGCATCACACTTGGCTGCTGCTAATCGTACAGCATCAGGAATTCCTAATGGCAGTATGACATCTTCTGGCACCAGTACTTAATTGTAGTATTACATGTAGTAAAATTAAAGTTAGTTTTTAATTCATGATGTTATAGCTGTTTAAGGCTTTGGTAATAAAATGGTTAAATAACTTACATATGTGTAGTTTTTTTACTTTATTATCTTAAGGCGGAGTACTCTGCCTATTGTAATAATAAGTGTTTATTTATTTGATACAATAGTAAATTTTGTTGTGCATTTTACACCTATTAAAGGCTTAAGATTGAATTAGAGACAAATGTTTTCAAGTTATGGGAAATAGCTTGTTCTGGAAAAATTTTGTACAATGTGTTTTAAATATACAATGCCATCATAGCTTATAGCTATATTAGCTAGCGATAATTTAGTTGGCATGAAATATATTTCATCGACTAAACAACGACATTTAGGAGTCTATTTTACAAATCTTCAAGTTGTTTGCTCTTGTTGAAATGGCCGCCATTTAAATTTTAATAATAACCTTAAACGGGTGTTCGAAAAGAGTGCGATTGGACCTATAGATAGGTAAAAATATATTTACGTAGACAATATTTTGTTTAAGTAAAATTGCAAGGCGGGTTAACTATGGTTAACGAGCTTTAAGAAAATGGAAAAGTTCGCGAAAGTAAATCGGTATATGCTAGCACACCCTTCTTAGTCGATAAAAAGAATGGTGAAAAGAGGCTACTATCGATTATCGTGCAAAATAAAAAACGATAGGAAGAAGTATTTTTGGCGGGCTCTATGTACGGAGGATGTCTTAGACTTTCCAATTGAAGCTCTTCTAATTTAGTAGCCGTCTGTTGCGTAGTGTGTGGTCTAGCGTTGTCGTGAAGCAGCAGTGGCGTGGAGCGATTGACCAGCCTAGGTTGTTTAGCCGCTAGCTTTTCCATCATGGTTTGCAATTGCTGACAATAGACATCAGCCGTAATAGTCTGGCCAGATTTGAGAAAACTGTAATGAACAATACCGGCACTAATCCAAATTACGCGACATCACGGGTCTCACACCGCAGCGCCGCGCCTATTGTGCTCAATTTAATTTCAATAATGGGCTACCCGGGTATAACCCATCCATCAATGAATACAGGTAATATAAAAGTTGTGTTAACAAAAAATAATTCTAAAGCGGAACGAAGTTTGCCGAGTCATCTAGCTTGATATTTTTACTGTATTTGCACACAAGAATGTTATCTACAAAGTAACACAAAAATCATTAACAAGACCGTATTTGCATAACTCCAGAGTTATTGCTTTTTGATCATAAGACTAATGCGATGCTAACAAGAGTTGAAAAAAGGAACAGCTTACAATTTTTTTTTATTAAAATAATATTAATGACCATACGATCAACAAACCCTTCAATGTAGAAGGTAGCTAAGCTCTCACTATTGGGGTTGGAATATTTGTGTAAGAGTCATATTAAAATAACAATAACTCTGGAGTCATACAACTAAGCAATGATTTTGGTGTTGTATTGTAGATAATATTGTGGGTGTAAGTACAGAAAAAGAAAGAAGAAATATCATTAACATGCGTAGTTTTTGAATTATGTAAGTGAAAGTAAAAATAACTGTCAACTTTTTGAGTAAAATCGCTATAAACACATGTTATAAATGACAAGGTTGAAAATTTACATTGATTTCTTTTTAGCATAAAAGGTGGTATTATATAGACCTGTAGAAGAAAGTGTTTTGTCGATGAAATTAGGTATATTTTACGACCTTTAATTATCGCTAGTTTATGACCAGACACATTGTTTAATGTCTGAATTCCAATTTAATATTTTTAAGAAAAACAAAATAAATTTGATGAGATTTTATTGTGTTTGACATGACCAATTAAAATCTTGATTGTTTGGAGTTCTTTACCAAGGTTGTGGTAAAGATTGTGAGTGTGTATGCTCTTATACAGCGCATACAGAAATACTATGACTGCATACAAGAACACAAATGACACGAAGCAAGTTTGTGATGATGTTTGATATTTACTCCATTTACATGAGTTTTATGAAACACATATTCCCACAATAGGAGTCATTCCCTCTAAGCATAATTTCAATAGAGAAGTGGGTAAGGTACTATTTCTTTTGTATTATATGTAATGGTATACATAAGGGTTATAATTTATTTTGGTTATTATTTTAAAGAAAATAAATATTAATTGCTTATATAATATCTCATAAACTGAGTTAAAATTCGTTGACAGAAAAACGAATTAATAGATGTGTAATAGTCTTGTGATAAGAAAAGAGCATGCTGGTTGCTGCATATTGAACAATAGTGTTGAAATGTGGAAAACAAAAACTTTTAGGTACAAATCTGCTATATTTTGTATACTTTTAAGAATAATCAAGGCAAACCTTTTTTACATAAAGAAAAATTTTACAAAAAATACAGCTATTTAAATACCATATCATCCTTAAAAAAGTAATTGATAATTAGTGAATAAACAAAGGACTGATTCCATGTCATGGTAACATATATCACTAAGGACACTTAAAACATCTTTTTCTTAAAAAAATGTTTTTGTTAAATTTTCATTATTCGTTTCAAAATATTATAAATGGAATAAATTTAACTATTAAAGTTAAAATTACAAGTACCCACCATTAAATAATTGGAGCAAAAAAAAACACTGATGTCTTTGCATAAAAAATAAATAATGTTTTATGTTAAATAGCTATAATTATAACATATATGCAAACCAATTTAATGGTATTCTGACTTAAGACATTTATTAAGGTTCAATTTTTTAATTCACAAACATTCTAACACATTTATATCTAACATTTACAAGACTACATTTAATAGCCATTTATTTCATTTAGATATACGCATCCTGAATGAAGTAGCTAATACTTTTAAATGCATAATGTTAATGTTGTGCAAATAAAATGACATTTTGAACTATCAATTATGAAATCACTCCTCTTTTCAGCTCCTTTGGTTTGCGTTAGCATTGGTGAATTTCTCTATGTCGTCCAATGATCGTTTCGCTTTAGACGTTATGTCGTCAAAAGACTTCTTAGTTTGAGAAAGTAGTTCATCTGTGCTTTTACATGCCGAACTAGCTAATTCCTTTATTTCGGTGTCAAATTTTCCTATAACCCATTCAATTGCTTGTCGTCCTTTACCAGCATTGAGCGATATTTTATTTGTAAGTAAATCTTCCATGTAACTACTCAAGGGCACTCCCTGAAGAAAGAGAATTATATTATTAATTTCGCAGAGCATTTGAAACAAAAGTTGCAAGAAGGATACTGTTCCATTTTTCATTTTACAATAATCTGACTGACACGCATAGCAAATTTTTTGTAGTAACCACAGTTCACTGTATTTATAGAAGTATATATTGGAACATGAACTTGTAAGTTAAAAAAGGACATGGATATTTTTAATAAAAAATTAAGGCAATACAAAAAGTAATTTAAAATTTGTCTTTACTTCACTTTCCAAGAATTGTCTACACACAACAAGATCTAAACACATTTGCAATGTTGAAACAACACAACATTGCAAATGTGTTTAGATCTTGTTCTCATTTTAAGATTTTAAATCTTTAAGTCATATCTTACACCATTTAGTTATACATTATTTTAATTTTGGCTCATATGTTGTTTCTTTTCTGCTCTAAGTTTTTTATGTTGTTAATACTTAAAATGTAAAGTATTATAAAGATTTATCTTGAACTTGAATTTTAGGTATGTAAATATTTGGCTAAAATATCAATGAAGATAAGATAATTGTATTGTAGATAAGAATTATGGTGGAAAAATAAAAATGACCAGACAATGTAAGACATTATAACCTTTTCTGTGTTTTGATATTTGTTGTTGGTTTCTTAAAAAATATATATAAATAGAAGAATGTAATTAATTTCGAAAATGTTGCAACAATTGTCAGCAAACAATTGAGCCATTGTTAGTTCACTCACTTATCATTATAATTAAACATTGCATATGATTTAAGCAGCCAGATACAAGATATTAATCTTAATTCATAATATATTAAATTATTCAACTCTGACTAACACTGTATATACAAATTGCTTTTTGTTGGGAGAAGATGAAGAACTCAAAATCACTAGATTTTTAATGTTATCATTTAGACTATACACCAATTTCAATTATTGGAAACATTAGCAAGTACTAAGTAAAAAGTTCTTTGTCATTCGAGCATACTATGATAATATGGCACAATACCAGTGGTAAGTGAGTTGATTGCATATTGTTATTTAGTAAAAATTGGGGACCAGCCTTAGGTTAATACCTTCACAAATAACATAATGATGTTTCACAATCTAATTGTACTAACTCAATTTATAAGTTTGTTAACAGATATTGATAAAATTAAAAATAAATATTAGTTATAATCTGTTGTAACAAACACACACATAAAGTACACATGAAGTGATAACTTACTTGAACAGTAACCACAGCTTCTTGTTTTAGCAATGTTTTGGAAGTATCTGTGGGATGTGGTGTGTACGTCACAGTTTCATCAACAGCTATGTATCGACAGAATGTCAGATTTGTTGTTTTCAGTGTCATTTCCCTCTGAATTGGATTGACTTCAGACTTTTCACTAGCATAGCATATTTTTGCAGTCCCAATAAGCTGAAATCATAATATGATTCGCTTTAGATTCCTGACTAATAGATTTACAATATGGTCATCTTTTGTATTATGAAATTTATTATCCAATTGAATGAGGGCAATGAATATTTAAATTTGTTGCAGTCGTTAGCTCAAGCAGAGTTCACATATAAGTATAAATATGTGTTGATGAGTATTGTAAGTACAATTATAAAAATATTATATCAAAAAAGTTTTTGAATCATTAATATTTTACTAGGTGACCAAACTTATGAGAGACTTATTAAAAATACCTACATGCATAGGCATTATACAAATATGCATAAATACAATGTGTTAATAAATATATGTTAGAAATAAAATAAATTAATTAGATATATTCTGCTACATGTAAACAGGCTTATAAAAATGTCACATTTGTGAACTAAAAGCTACCTCTGTTTACTTTGGCATACAATAGTCCTTGACACATACAATTCTGCAAGATAACTTAATATTGGACTAGACAAGGTTTATTATATTCAAAAATGTAATAGATATTAGATCTAAAGGATTTCCTTTTTTCAATAAAAGTACCTCCTAAAAAATTTCAATTGGTCATTTATATTCAAATATTTAAGCTCCATAGCTAATTATAGTTCCATGTACTTCAACTTTAAAGTACTTCAATTTTAAAAAATTTGGTTTAATTGACTTTTATATTATTTAGTCATCTTTTTGATCATCAAAAACTAATTTGATGCTCATAGATAAATTTAATCAATTTAGTAGTAACAAAATTCTGTTAAACTACTTGTTAGTTTACTTGTCAGTTGTTGAAAATTTACATAGTTATATATTAAATAAAGCTGAAACTTACCGCTTGAGCCCATCTAGGAAAGAACCATTTCGAACTGACAAGCCTGTGCGTATGCAATACACCGTCGACTACTTTTCTCTCAACCACATCGGTTCCTATGACTGCAGGGTTCATAGGGTTGGGATACTTCCGCCATGCTGCCTGAGCAACTGTTTCCCAAGAGTGACTAAAATGAAAATAAATGTTGAATTTATTATCGCAAAGAATTTCCACTTGTATTCATCACTACCTCCTTGTTGCGTCACTACATACTTGAATGTGTGTTCCGAAGTCCAAATCTTCATATTTGTAGAATTCGTAAAATGTACGTTAATATATAAACTAAGGAATTAAAGGATTTCTAAATTCATAATTATGTTTGCCTAACAACATTAACTCCTCTCCATCTGATCAAAGAGGAAAAGGTCCTCTCTCGACAGCACAGACAGAGACAAACAATGCGTGGTGTTACCATACATATCTTTTGAAATTACCGTAACATACTTAAATTTATCGATCGACGTCAACAAAGTAATCTATAATTGAAAGTAACACAAATTTTATGATCCGTATCAAGTATAACTAAAGTAGAAATTGAAATATTCGCTTCCAAATGATTACACTGTACTTTATCTCTAGTATGTAGTTCTTTCGAGACAGATTGCTAGAGGTTTTAGCAGAGGTTTGTTTATTTGTTTGTATTCTGGTTAATTTGTAAGATAATGATAATAATACACTATGGAGTTAGTAGTATGAATGGGCAAACATTTTAGTAAAAATATTAAATGTTCGATTCAATATAAAAAGATTCTTTACACTTTTTATTTCATAAAACCACACGAAAAAGTTTAAGGTGCTATGAAACGAATTCTTCGTTTGAATTCATCATTCAAATGACGGAAGCAGTTGTCAAAACATATTTTAGGGAAAATTTTAAAGATGACAACATTTTGGAAAAAAATTGTGACAGATTATTCAATGGAAAATTAGAAGCCAAAATGTTAATGCTATCGTACGTCAAAAGTAATCGTTATCAGCAGTTATCAGATTATATATAATGTACCTAAAAAAAGTAACACGTTATTTAACTATGAAAATAATGGTAACCTAAATTTGGACTCAAAATGTAGTATGTAAATATTTAAATCTTTAAGTTAATCGTCGTTAATTTCAAGTTTTATTTTACGTAACCTTGGCCTCCAACGCATTCCTGTCTTATAAGTAACCCGACAAGTAAACATATGAAACCATGTTGCTTGCAATGAATTTCTGTGATTGAAAATCACATCAGCCCTTTTTATTGTTGTCCTAATGAACATAGTCATTTTCAACTTAGGTTTAGAAATTTTTATTTTACTTAATAAGAATACAATTATTCGTGTAGGTACTTAAGGAAACTTAAAATCTATTGAATAAACAAAATTTTGCAGGGCGTTTGTTTAACAATGTTATAAAAAAATATGTGGGTACTCGTACATTAAACACAAAATGCTTGTCTATCTTGCTTTAACTTAGACGACGAAAAAGCACACACACACACAGCCAGAGCAACATCGACGAAAAACAAACAAAAAACCACAATTTCAAACTTCACAATTGTAAACGTATAAAAATGTTTTTTACGACATCACATTATAAATCATCTTGGATCATTCTGTCTATAGACAAAAACCGCATTAAAATCGTAAGGTATTTTGAAGGAACTAAGGGAACAGATAACGGAAGCGACCTTGTTTTGTACTATGTTTTTTTTTTGACGGAACAAGGTGGCTAACTAACTTGCAGTTCACCATATTAGGTGACCGCTTTTCGGTGTTAGTTATACTACGAGGTGTTATACGTGTATGGACAGGTAGACAGAAGCTTCCTAGAAATCCTTTGCTTTTCTTTCCATAAATGTGAATGTACCATGTAAGAAGTTTAGAAAGTGTTTTTTTTTGTAGACTGGAACTACTAGTTATCGTGATTCAATCCCAAAACCATAACACGATAAACCCAATACTTAGCAGCTCCTTACACAGATCTTAGACACGAATGTTCATTGATTTGAAAGATATAGATTAATCATTTTCCACATCATCAGAGAAGTTAACGCTGCAATGTCAGCCTTTGAAATATTCTTGAAGGATTGGATTTGGCTTCACAACAGTTACACACATAAGGAAGGTAGCATATTACTTATAAGGAAACACATAGCGCAGTAAGGTATTTTAAATTTCGAATGCTATCGACCAACTAAAATAGAGGTCATCAAACTAAGGACGGATACGATCAAAATATCAACGATAAACAGCGGAATAATTAAAATGTATGTACTTTGCTGTCACTTCCGTAACTTATGTCGTTTTTTTAATTTAACATGTAATTAATCTTTAATAGCCATATACAAAAGCTTCATTTAAAATATTTTCAACGTAAGGATATAGTAATACTTGGTCATAAATATATGACACATTTTGAAAATAAGTAAGAAAACCAAGTAAGCTAAAGGTAAATCCAATGCTAGGATATGATTAGTTTACGACAATCTATTGGTAAATTTCAACAAGGAAGCTAATGTTTCGCAACCCATATACAATCCAATCAAAAAATAGACGAGTTATCGTTGATACCTTTTATGAGATTTTTTTTATGGTAGCAAACGAGCAAGCGGATCACCAAATGTTTAGTGAACGCTACCCATGGACATCTGCAACAAGCAAATGTGTTGCAGATGCGTTGGCTACCTTCAATGGACAGAAAAGGGCATAGACAGGAATAAGGATATTTCCTTTTCCCCGTTAACCCCCTCCCCGTCCAATCCTCTTCCCGTTCCCACCCTATTCTTATGAGGAAAGGGTGGGAAGGGGAAGAGGACTGAAAATAGGCCTCCGGCACCTCACACATCAGACGAAACGCAGAGTACTTCTACTTCACGCCTGTTTTCTGTGCGGTCGTGGTATTTCACCGGTCGAGCCGGCCCATTCGTGCTACAGATATTGTTGTTGCGGGCTCTACCACTGTCGAGATTTTATGAGATTAGATGTAGATCTCTCCCAGTACTTTCTCTAACTTTCCGTTAACTCTTCACCAGAATGCTGTAATGTTTGCATACCGCTGAAAGTGAATTGAAACCTCTTCATGATGATCTGTAGCCTAAAGTTTTTCTCTTTAAAAGGCCACAACTATGAAAATTAAACATGGTATTGCTATGGGCACTTATTAGTTATGTTTAATTCTACTGCTAGTTTTAGTACGGATATTACAATATTGTATAATTGAAAAGTACCTACATTCATACAGGAAATAATGATGGATCGTAAGTCAACCTTTATGAGCGTGCGTGTATTTAAACAATTGACAAAAATTTAATTTTTTCCACTTATTTTCCTCCAGTTAAGATAAGCTTAGTACATTGTCGATTAATTACATTATATAAACTTTACGTAAACTAATTTCAAGTTGTATAACAAAAGATGTGACAAAATAAACACGTCACAATACATTATCAATAGACTTAAATTATTTGTAACTGCACCTGCGACCTGCGACCGTGCCGATATGTCTGATCTCCGGACTTTGTTCTGTTGTGACGTCATGTCTACACGAGCTCGGGCTAACATCGTCAGCTATTTAATGACACTCGAAATAAAATTTCGCCAGTAGATATCTTGCCAAAATTCTTTAGGCAGTTTCATATCATTCGTTTGTGCCAGTTAATCTGGTGTGTTGTTGCTCTGTAGCAATGCCTCTGCCTTGCAATGTGGCTTTTGTAGTTTGATTTCCAGTAATTTTGTGTCAATAACTTTGTTTCACAAAATTATTGCATACAAAAAATCGCTTCTTAAGATTTGTACTCGGTGTATAAAATTCCCTCAATTTTAATTCTAGGCACAGCAAATAGCAGATAATGACGGCTTTTTCTGTATAGCCTGGTTAGATTAAAAAGTCGTGTAATGTCGGTTAAATTTACTATTAATGTCTATAATAAAAAAATACGAGCTTCGTGTGACGACTTGCAGATACGACACAGACTTACGCCGCAGGTGTCGTGTTTATCAATTGATGTTATAAACACGAGTTACGGTATTGAGAAACTTATTTTTTTTTTATTTTAATTTTAAAGGTAAGACGAGACGTGTAACTGTATGAACATAACAGAATGTGATTATTCTGTTTTGATGGAGGCTATGGCAGGTGTAACTGCAACATACCGGTATATATAATGTACCGTACATAGGAGTAATATCTATCGACTAAGTAATAATATGTTATTATAATATGAACATCGTTATGTCTTAAAAAATAATAAATCAACTAGTGTTTTTGTAATTTACAAATAAGTATACTTAGGAAAGCCGGATAATTTGTTAAGATATTGTTATTTTTGATTATTGTCAACACAATGTTCTGGGATTGAAGAAACCGAAATGAAGTGGTCTACGCAGCAAAATTTTACTGAAATTTTGTTTATTTTACTCAAATTATTTGAACACTGTTTTAAAAGTTTGTTTTACAATGTAAAACAGTTCTCGTGACATAAATTGGCATAAATCACCAAGGTCAACTATAATCATACTCACGCTTCATCCGCAGTCCAGTCCACGACGTAGTTGTAATATTTTTTACGGAAAATGGAATATATATCTTATAAATTTTAAACCTATCTATACTATAAATATTAAGAGCTTAATAGCAACGAGATGATTGAAAAGAAAGTAGGAGTGTTTATTGCTCGATTATAATATGTTTATTTGCGAGAGCGGTAAACCTGCGATTACCTGACTATAATCTTAACTGTTCGAGATAGAATGGATTTATCGTGTAATCTAAATATGGGTAATGCTTACTACTTTTACTACCAAAAAATGAAGCCTGAAGGAAGTCGGACGTTGAAATTGCATTGTTCCAATTAATCATGCCATTTCTACGCGCACTTAATGTAAACTCAGCGCATCTAACACCGTGTTTACACCCGTAAACATTTATCTAAATTTTTTTCAGAGGGAGAAAGAGAGATGACAACATGTTTTATGTGAATTTTTTCGGCAGTGTGAACTCACGGAGACCTACAATGTGCAGATTGGCTTTTGTGAACTTTTACATGGCTATTCATTGTTAACAAATGTGGAAGATCGGGTAGATCATTTATTTTCTTCGGTATTTCATATAAAACTGTAATTCCATTATATTGCGAAAGAATTTTATTTGCCTATATCGATATTGAAGTTCAGTTTCGGGGTTCAAAGGAATGGCATAGTTAGCTTTTAAAAATCCTAGCCGCCGCTAGCTTGATTTGCCGCTGGCAAAAAGTGCAATACCTCCATATGAAGCATCCGGCACCCAAATTAAGCTCAATCATTTGATTCCTAGATTGTCGACATGCTGGTAAACATTCACGGCAAAAATCGTAAATAATAAGAATAACCCCATCTATGTGTTTAAATAGAAGTAATAATGGATACGTTTTTTCTTTTTTATGAAACAAGGTGGCAAACGGGAAAAAGGATATTTCCTTTCTACCTCCATATGCGGTTATTAATTTTTAGAAATGAAAGAGTTGCAAGCAGTTTGCCCACTTATTTTTGTGTACGAACATTTTTGTACTGTAACCTTCAATTACATCTTGGAATTAAATAATGGACCACGCAATATCAATAATTAATGACAATATTGACAACATTTTACCTTCGAAGTCACAAACCTGCACACCAGAAGAGTGCAGGTCAGTGATAAGTTTACCCACACATAAGCTAAAGATTCTTACACAGAATATAAGGAGTGTATCGTGCAATTTTAATGGACTATTATTACTTCTTGCAAGAATAGCAATAAGCCCAGACATCATAGTACTAACTGAATGTTGGCTCACCAGTAGTTCGTGTATCCCACAAATAAATGGGTACGATTCTTTTAGTTCGAAACTATTAAATAACCAAAATGATGGTATTATCGTTTATTCCAAAATAGACTTGAACTGTGACTCCCATGAATATAAGATTTTAGATGCAACTTGTGTTGTTACTAAAATTAAAAATAGTATAATCCTAACATCCATATTTATCGATCTCCATCTCTTCATAATATTTTACCTTTTCTTAACTCATTAGAACAACTATTAGCTTTACATAAAAACTACAAAAATGTTATAATAACCGGCGATTTAAACATAAACATAGTACCTGGTACATTTGACAATAATACTTCAGAATACCTGGATGTGTTGGCAGTACATGGTATTCTACCAGGACACACAGAGCCTACAAGGGACTAAAACTGTCTTGATCATTTATTTCATGCTGGGGAGTACCTATGACTGTCAAATATACGTTGTTCAAAATAGTCTCACTGACCATCATACTATATTCCTAGTCATAGATACCAAACAAGCTAAATTGTTTACCACAAACACTGCTACAAGGACTAATTACTTGGAGGTTTCTGAATGAATTAAATCGTCAAACTTTTCTAAAATTTTTAATACCACCGACTGTAACTTGGCGACAGAATATCTTATAAATATTATATCACAAGCAATTATAAGAAATACATTGACCTTGCCAATAACGAGAAGAATGACTATCAAGAAACCTTGGATCACAAAAGGACTACTAAGATGTATGAAAAATAGAGATCGAATGCACATGAAATTGCGCACCCAACTAAATAATGAAACACTTGTTATCACACATAAACGCTATAGAAATATTTGTAAAACTCTCCTTAAAAAAGCTAAAGCCAATTATGAGAAAGAACGATTAAGCTAGTAGATCAAAAAATATGAAGAAGACTTGGAAAGTATTAAATGAGATTACGCACTATAAGACAACTCCAAAGTTAACTCAGGACCTTTTAGAAAATAGTAAAAATGTTAACGAAGCGGTGAACAATGTAAATCACTTTTTTGCTAATGTAGGTAATTCGCTGGCAGATGAACTAGTTCCTGAAACAGATAACACTAGATCACAACCAATATACAAAACACTAAATTCTATGGTCTTGGCCGACACTGATATACCTGAAATTGTCACCACAATTAATAAATTTAAACCCGACAGCTCTGTGGGCTGGGACAATATTTCTTCTGCTATATTACGACAGAATAAGTATGTTATTGCTCCTGTGTTAACACACATTGTTAACCTGTCTCTGCAAAACGGTGTCTTTCCGAGAGCGCTGAAACGCGCAATAATTATCCCTATTCATGAGGGTGGCGATAAAAGGATAGTTGGTAACTATAGGCCCATCTCCATCTTAACATCCCTGTCAAAGGTATTTGAAAAGATAATTAATAATCGATTAATTAAATATCTCGATCAAAACAATTTTTTCTCTCCTAACCAATTTGGATTTCGTAGAAACAGA
>JWHW01035262.1:35704-52603 GCA_000931545.1 Papilio glaucus | reverse complement strand
ATAATTTATAGTTGTATTTTTGCTATATCATTTACGTTCCTTGTGTTAGATATCTAATGGATGTACTCAAATCAGAAGAGGAGGTCATAAACAGAGAAAGAGAGCTATCGGCTAAATACAAGAGTGAAACGGAGAAGATGAAGAGTCAAATAGAAGTGATCCAGAACGAGCCCATCACGTTCCAGAGCTCGCGCTGCGCCGCCTGCAGTGGCTCCCTGAAGTTACCCTCCGTGCACTTCTTCTGCCAACACTCTTTCCATCAACAGTGAGTGCATGAATATAAATTAGTTACAATTTTGTGTGTACAAAGTAAGCTAAACTATAGCTAGGTACTTAAATATTTGAAGTACCATTAAGTTATTATAGCCGACTATGTACATTTATGTGATCGTAAGTGCAATAAGAAAGGATTTTTGAAAATTTAACCCTTAAAAAACGGAGAAGGTGAAATATTTCGAAGGAAAATCGAAATCTTTACTAATTGCTAAAAATCACATGAAGTCAGGCAACAGTCTGTAGTATATTAATTATTCAGTACTGTCGCTTTCTGTTTTAACAAGAAAATATTTATAACGACGTCTGTGCATAGTGGAGCAACATTTCTATATTGAAGATTCATGGCGTTTCGAGCGATGCCACAAATCGATCGCCAATCTGTCCGCTACTAACATTTATATTAAAAAAGACAATTAAGTGAAAATAACCTAAAACCTTTAAAGTCAGGTACATATACGCATTGTGGTGTATTGCAGCTGCTTCCAGAGTTACTCGGAGTGCGAGAACGAGTGCCCGGCGTGCGTGCCGCAGCGCCCGCCCGCGCCGCCCCCGCATACCGCGGAGACGCTGCACTCGAGACTGCACAAGGACCACGACCCGTACGCACTTTCTTATTATTATTATTTTTATAGCAGAACATGTCAAATGAGTAACCCGTTGACCCAATATTAAGTGACCGCTACCCATAAGCATCTGCAATGCGATGCATACCCTTAATGAATAGATAAGCGATAGAAGAAGGGATATTTTACTATTCATCCCCTCTTCCCCTACCCACTTTCTTATCAATTAACTAGCAGTCTTCTATAGACATTCTTCAAACAGTAGACTTTCAACAAGTGGTAAATAAATAGAACTAAGCAAGCTACAATAATAACTACATTTTTTTTTATATATGAGAAATTTTAAGGGTTTTGTAGCTATTTGTTTTAACATATTTGAATTATAAGTTTTGACTTGAATTTAAAAGGATACGCAGAATATAGTACAAAACCGTTTTAAAATCTTGAGACTTGAAGCTTGACTTCTTGACGACACGGTTGTATAATATCCATTTGAAAGTAAAATATTTTTGCAAGACTCACACCAGCTGTGTCAACAATATATTAAACATTGAAATGAGATGTATAGCTTGAATTGAATTCAGTTTACGAAGGATGAATTAACATTTTATTATTATTGTAGAACATTTTCTACTATGGTGTCTATGTAAATTTGCTTACCAATACCAACACTAATCCCGCATGGACTGACTAGCTGAGTCAGTGAGGTAATCTAGCATGACCTCGAAAAATACCGAGAAAAAAAGTAGTTCGTTATAGTTCTACGTTTGGTATGTGCAGTGAGACGCCGATGGCCCAATTTCCCATGGCCTAATGTTACTTCAGTATTTTTATATCAAACCTAAAGTGTATTGTCATTCAAACACTCATCTTAATCTATGCGGTGCGGTCCGTCACCGCATTTGTTCGTATGGCACACTGTCTGTCCAAATCTTAGCGATGCGACGACGCAACGCCCGTGATGCATCGTTCCTAGTATGAAATCCAAAGCTTACAACTGTTAATTCTCATATTTACATTCATTGAGTAAAACACCTCGATCGAAGAACGGTCGTTTCACAAGCGTGATTAAAAATACATATATAATTTTACGAGCTATTTAGTCAGTATCGCTTCGGACGTCAGCGATCGTGGACGCGTGGTGTTTAGTTTTCAAATTGTTATCTTTACGAGGCGTGTAATCTGCGATCGGCAATGCTTATCAACACTCGCGTGTAGCAGTTGTTTTCGTTCAGTGTTCGCCACACTCTGTTATGATTCCCCCTTTCTCTTGGTGTTTCCAAAACATCGGCGACAGCCTCGATGGGTAAATAACATATTTAATTATATATTGTAGACATGATTTACTTAAATGTGTTGTTTATGTATGAACAATTTTATACTTCTTTGTCATTAAATTGCGTCACTTATTTCATGGACATAGACATAATGAAATAATATTGTAACTAACCGTACGAAAAATAGAACAAAATGTTTATAGTAAAATCAAGTATACCTTTTACTTTTTGCATTTTTTTTATCTTTGTAACATACTTCATCAAACTCTATAAACATTTTATAATTATTGTGTTAATTCATTAAAATTTAAAGAAACCCTGTTATTACGAAATCGGTCGAATAGTTGACGTACGCACTCACGCCAGTGAACCAGAGGTGTAGGCAGGTATTACTGATTTTTATTTGACACGGTCTGAAAAGTTTGAATGATTTAAAAATGAATGTTTATGGTCTAAATTTCTTATATGACATAAGAAATCTATACCCTCAGCTGTTATTTGATCAGGACCTAGATTATATGTTAGATATGAACATTGACATTTGAGGTGACGTGAATTAAGTTTAAATGGACGTCAAATCGAACTTGAGTCTAACATTCCGT
This sequence comes from Papilio glaucus, assembly GCA_000931545.1. Lineage (NCBI taxonomy): Eukaryota > Metazoa > Arthropoda > Insecta > Lepidoptera > Papilionidae > Papilio > Papilio glaucus. The sequence continues at coordinate 49,885 of JWHW01035262.1, read as the reverse complement.
TGTACGTCCACATAAACACGAACCCTAGAATCGCCAACAGCAAGTTTCGCAAGGGTTCAACGAAATTGAGTTATTACGATTATAAAAAATTTGGCCTGAGATTAAGCTCGGTAACCCACTTGTGATTTCAAATTACAGATGAGGGTATACATTTCATATGCCGTCTGCGTATCCTCTGATGAATGATCAAGTGTGTGTGTATGTCCGTTCCATTGTGACCTTCTGTAGCCTAAAAAGCTTGACCGATTTTGAAGAGTGAGGTGTCATTAAATTCGTATTCTTACACAAGTGTCAAAGGGTCCGGGTATATTGGTTTTTAAATTAATTATTGCTTCTTGTATAAAAATATACAGTAGTTTTATTTTTAAATAAACTCAAGTTATTACAATGTTTACTAATATGTAAATATGTTTATTTATTTATATAACGACACTATACGCGGATGTTTTTTTTATTTATTTAATATTTACAATCGTTCGCATAACAACGCAAGGCAACGTGTGTGTTTGTTACAGTAAAACAATCTTTGCATTGATTTAAACAATGCTGTTCATTGTAAGTAGCGATGAGAAAAATTTACCAGCATTGCGTGTTTAATAAATATTTTTGTCATTCTTGATGGCGATGCGATGCACATTGTGTTTAATTTATTATTTAAATAATAAATAGCAGCTCGATGGCCAACTCTTCAATGGCATCCTGTGTTCAACACTAGCATATAGGATAAACGATTTAGAACGCCACAATTATTTAGCAGTGAGGAAGGTAAAGCGGCGTAGGGGAAGACAAATATACGTAGGAAAGATCCTTACATTACAGGAAATAGATGTAATGGGATGTTATGAAAGAACTGTAAAAGTAAAATACAAATAAATAATAATTCCATTTCATTTCAAATTTATTGTTTGTCTCAGTCTCATAAACTGGTCATTATTATAGCCACTAATTTTTAATATTGTCTAAGTGAAAAACTTGCGGCATTTGATTCGGTGGAGAAGCGGGCAGGACAACCGCCTGGCCCGCCCACACATCGGTTACCAAGACCTTAATTTACTCTATTATGATCACAGATACACAGAAGTTGTCTGCGTTTGCCGGAGCCTAATTCTAGTCATCTCCTTCCTATCTTTTTCTAATAGCGAAGGAGATGGATAGGAAAAGGAAATATCTTTGTTCTGTTTATCCTCCTCTGTCCTTAAGGACAGAGGAGGATAAACAGAACTACCTACCTTTAAAGGTAGGCTCATAACTCATAACAAAGCTAACTCATTAGCTTGTTGCAAATGTCTATGTCTATGAATGTTAGTTGAAGCCTCTACTAGCAGGCAAGTCATACAAGACAACGTCTGTGGGGTTTGGGTTGGGTATCATATATACATTTTAGCTTTCTCTTCTTTGTGGAAATTTTAAATATCATATTTATTGCTCGCAATATTTCTTAAATTGTTCCAGAAGTTCTCGCTTCACGTATTAATCAAATATTATCTATTAATAATAGATTTAACATTGTACAAATGTACATATACATGTAAATATACATGTTTATATTATCACAAGGAAATTATTGTGTATATGTTTTAATATAAAAATATATAAAATCGGTTCACAGATACGCAGTGGTATCAGAATACTTCGGGCGAGGTCTATTCAACAAGTTGACAGTGGTCACTGAGAGCTCCCAAGACGGTGTAGCGCCTTCGCCCGCGCCCATGCCAGCCGCGGTTCCGCCCACTCTGCAGACGTACGGGCCCGGCGCTGAGGCCAAGCTCCGGTTGCAGGAAGGACAGAGCAAACAAGGTATCCACAGTAATAAATATTAATATCGGTGAAAAATACTGATTTCCGTAAAGCATCTCGGACACTGTAACGCATGCGTCCTACCATCTGCCTACCCTCCTATGTGACAAGTGTTAGTTTCTAAATAAATCGTTGTAATAATTAATATCTACTTTTATTGTTTTAAGCTACGTGAGTTATTTTTATGATTAAACTATTATCGTGTATGTTTGTATATTGCCACTTACAATTTAAGTGCGTTGTGTTCACTGATAACAAATACAATATCAACGAGGAATATACTTACTTGCTTTTTTCAATTAAATATACGTGACTGACGCAATGTACCTTAAACGATCGTTTGACATTTGTCAACGATAAACCATATAATGCCATTTGATTCTGAAATGAGGGTAGAGGGCAAGTCAAGAAAACAAATGGCGGAAAGAAAGATTAGGGCGCTTCAAAAGTTGTTCGTCTCTGTTCACAGTATTTGTGCCTAACACTGTGAAGCAAGTGGCGCCCAAAGGTACCGCGGTAGTACCGGTGCCGGAAGGCAGGATGCGCTTGATGGAGCAGCAGCAGTACGCGTCCAGCCTGGAGGCCAACCTGCACCAGCTGCGGCCGCGCACCTCGCCCCGCAACACGCCCATCGCCACCAACAAGTTAGTGCTTGTCACACTTGAGACTGTTTTACCGACATATACATATATAAATGGAGCAGTTTGAAGATAGATTTTTGTTCATACACAGTGTGTGTTGTAGTGATAAGTTTAGCAATAATAAATCTTTTGTAGCAGATGGGGCAAACGTTTCACCTGATATTAACTGCCCGCTACCCATATGCATCTGCAACAAGCCGATGAGTAGCAGATGCGTTTCCTACCTTGAATGACCACAGGATGGGATACACAAAAAAAGATATTTCCGTTTCCTATCTATCCCCCGTCAAATCCTCTTCTTTCCATCCTTTTCTTATTAGAAAAGGACAGGAAGGGGAAAAGGACTTGGATAAAGCCTGTGGCACCTCATCAGACTACACGCAGAATACTTCTACTTCACGCTTGTCTTCTGTGTGCTCGTAGACATCATCGGTCGGCACATTCGTGCAACAGATGTTGTTGTGGGCTCTACCACTGTAGAATGTGTTAGTTCTGTCATATATTGATTCGGTCTAGTTGGATAAATGCATACAAAGTTTATATGTAAATAAATAAACTCTATCAAATAAATATATAATATATATAGCAGGCAGGGGAGACAAAATGTCCGCCTAAAGTTCCCAAGTGGCCCGAACTCAATGTACATTAATAACTAAGTAAAATAAAACTCTAGGGAGTTTTATTTTACTTAGTTATTAATGTATTAGTTATGCCTCAAAATGGACAATTATGCGCCCAATAGTTGATTTGCTTTTTTTTTGTAGATTCCAAGACCTCAGTGTCTCGCCTAAAATATCATCAGCGATAACCAACGGGGCGAACAAAAACCCATTTGAAGACGACAACTACGACGAAAGTAAAAACCCGTTCTCTGACGACGACCCCGCCATCCCCCCCACCAACCCCTTCTCAGAGGACGACGACTACGACAAAAACCTCAACCCCTTCTCGTGAGGGTCAGGATCACGTCACTGCATTGGACACAGACTGTAATTCGTATATAATAAGATCGTGCTTGTAATTGTCGCAATGTTGCCAACATAACGCGACTTTACGCTAACTATAGAGCTATTATTGTTGCCACTTTACTACTGGAGTAAATTAACTGTGCTGGGTCTTTTTGCGTCACAAATAATATAAACTTGCTTGTAAATTCACTGGGAAGTTAATTATTGTAAGAAATAATTATCTTTCAAATATCTCTTCTTAGCGATTTTACTTCCGTGAAAGTTCTAAAAAATTACTTCCGGCCTATAAAGACATACATTTAGTGTTTTTAAAGTTCGACGATTTTAACTTCATACTTGTAATTTAACGAGACTTGATCATATAACTTGAATTATTCAAAACTTATATTATTTATTTCATTTTATTAAGGACCGATAATATTGTGGAGATTTAGCCAAGTTCTATTGTCATTAATTTTTTTTTCTATATGGCAACATTCACGTCTATAAGACTGGCAATGAACTTATTGTAATTTTAATGTTCTACTATAAAACTATAATGATTTTTTTAAATTGTTTAATTTTCTTGTAAATTTTTGCGTACAGTATTTTTATGGATTTAATGTTTGAATATATACTACGAATAATAGTATGGAAAAGTATAATAAAATAATTTGTTTTTTTCATTTGCCGAACTATTGATTGTTATGTAACAATGTTGGCAAGTAACTTCACGGTATACGCATTATATATCAGTTCAGGATTTGAATATGGTATAAATTTATGCTTCAAATCTTCATAATTGTAAAGGAATAGGTCGTAGCTGAACACAATCAGATTTAGCTTTTGTTGGTTTACATCACTTGCATTATAATCATTTTTAGAGCCTTTTTCAACGTCCCAACAAATTATGGAAGACTTTCTTTTAAATTTTAGGATGAATGAATGGACGTCCTGGACAATGAGTTTTGTTATGTTTAAACATATGTTTTGTAGCGGCGGTGCAATTAAATTAGAAAAGTAATAAATATGTGTTAAAAAGATTCTAATTCAATCATTTTTTTCAGTTTCGTAGAAGCTAAAACCGCTAATATTGTGCGAATATATACATATTATTCAAAGATTTTTCCTTGCTCAGCAATTCGTTTAATTAAAAAACTTTGAAATAGGTTTTAACGTGCTTCTTCACAAATGGTCGCTTATTTTTCAATACAATAACGATAAATTAATTTCAAATCTTTAGGCAGATGCTAGAAATAGTGATTGTATGAATATGAAATTAAATTATTTGTCTTTTTACATAACGTAACGTGATAAATTATTTGTTAAATTGTTTCTCATGGTAATTATTTAAGTGAAGTGGATCCCTTTAAAGTATACATGACCTATTACTTACTTGCTCAATAAATCAATGTAAATATTCGAAGAATCAATTAAAAAAATGTTCAAATAATAAATTGTCAAACATAAGTTGATTTTTTTAATATACCAACTTACATTCCTTAAATATCCTCGTGAAATGTTTTATACTGTCAGCTTGTAAGAATAAGTGTGTAATTAATGTATTTAAAATATCTATAATATATATTTAAAAAAGCTGACACTGTCGGTGTTAATGTATTATACCATTTTGTTTTAATATAGATTTATCACAATATCTTGTGTTTTAGTTCCCAACGCTACCACTTACTTTCGCAACATTAATTTATATTTTCACCTGAGTTAACCTTTCTCAATTTTAGAAATAAATAATAAATTTCCTACAAATAGAGATAATTTTAAAGATGAAGTATTTCTATACTTGTCACAATACAGCTCACAGGTCACGTGAGGTAGAGAAATTTGTATGATATTGACAGAATGAATGAATATCAAAATGGGCCAAAACCACAAACAAGCAGAGATTCGGTGACAGTTCAGAAATTACTCTCTGAAGAGCTGCTTCGATCTTCTACATTTGTTTGTTAAAAAACTGCAAACCTTTTTTACCATGGAACAAACAAACCATCAATCAATAGAATTATTGTGTACCAATTTAGAATGGTTTATATACAATTTCATATTCCATAAACACCACCAGATTCACAACAACAGAGAAGTTGTCATAAAATAACTTTATTTATTACTGAGGATTGGCGTTCCAAAGACATATTTTTTCTACAAAATACTTGTTCTGTTTCATTGTATGTTTACAGTCTTTGAAGTGAGGGTTATGAGTAATAAAGAAAAACAACAATTTGGAAATTTTCGAAGCATTTTATTTATGACCTTTAACACTGTGTATAATATATTTTGATAGTACATTTAGAGCAATGAGTAATATTACCGATCATTACAACGTTCTTATCATAAATTGAATGAAATCTATAAATTATATATAGAATATATAATTTTTTCAAATATCCATTCTCAGCCAACAGTCAACAATCACTATCGAAATCACAAGAACCGGCCGAGCGTCGGGCGGACGTGGACGAGCCGCGCGGCGCGAGCTGTACGCTGTGTACAGCTCGCCGATGTTACTGACGCCTCGGTACACAATAATAAAAGCATTAAACAGAACATAGTACAAGCTCCTTCCGGCACCCTAGTAGTTTCCAATCAACCGACAATCATAAAATAATACATAGAACAAGAACCTAATGTCAAAATAACAGCTAGAATCCTATAAAAATAACAGTATAGCTTAAAGAGTACACTCTATAAAAATATATATAATCCAGCTTAAGCTGTTATATCTAATTTAAAAAGGTTTCTTTTTGGATCTACAAAAATAGAACTAAACGAGAAGCTCTGCGCACAAGAACACAAAGAGAATGTTAAATTTTAAGAAAAATATTTTACATCCCTCGCACGGCACTCCCGTGACTTTCAATTTTGCTCTCTATTAATAGATTACATAAATACCATTTTGCTATGCAAAATACATTATCCTACATATTTAGAAAAAACATACGAACTTTGGAATGTTACGCAAATGACTAGAAAAAGAAAGATATAGATGTGGCTTATGCAGCTTGAGATCTTTATATTCGATACATTGAGAGATCACACACATAGCGACGTCGGCGCGGTGAACAGTTAACTCTGAAGAAATATTAACAGCGAAAGATGAAAAATTAGATTGAGCACACCGTCAAACTTCGACTACAACAAATGATTTGCACGTCACAAACGAGACAAAGTATTTGACGTTGTGCTGCAGAAACATTTACGACTTAAGTAATATATTCTGACGACAGTTAATGTATTAATTTTTAAGAAATATTATAAACACACAGCGTCTCTAAATTTTGGTTAATACTTTTTCATCTTACAACTATTTAATTCTAATCTAAATTATTATCAGGGTACTCTAGTGTTCAGCCGAATAATTTGTCTACGGTCAGTGTGCAAGCGGACTTCACTTCGGACACGGAGAGAAGCAAATATATCTTATTGTTGTGACATTTATGTAAACCATACAATAAGTACCAAATGAACTAATCAGAGATATTATTTACAACGACTAAAATTCACTTAAGCTTACAAATTCTCGTGAAATATAATACGCACGTACTATTTGAACGGGAGGTCACCTACAAGCGATAGTACAGTGACGTTTATATTATAATTTTTATTTAACATTTATATTAAGCGGTAACGAGATTAAGATTGCTTGGACTTATCGACAGACGGTTGAGATGAAGAAATTAAAGAAAAAACAATGCAAGTAATTAACATTGTACAAAACTACTGTCACATCGATTACCTAACTACTGTGATGCATATATTATCTGTATTACATTGAACTAAGGACGTGAAGGTGACACGCGTCGGCTGCAAGGCGCTCGCAGCTCGCAGCTTCGTGTTGCTGTGGGGATAACCTATCACATACAATGTACTGCACGAGAGCACATGACTAGACATTTTCCGCGGAATGCTTTTGTGACATTGACAAAACTGAACGCAACCGACACGATTCTACGTGAATAACACCATCCCGAGAACATCTCAATAACCCTACTTTATACAATCCAACCGATAAAATTATTGTGTATCTAGGAACTGAATTAAAATAAATAAAATATCCATTACAACATAATAATTCAAATATTTCTGACCTAAGATACGAAGCGTCAAATGATTAAAGGATCGTTCGAACGAAACGCTACGTCTCTACAATGTTCACGATTGAATATTTCTTAATGTATTTACAATCAATACTACAGTGAAAGAAAACATTACGTATGACGCCATACGGACTTTACAACTTCGACTGGGCCCCGTGGGCCTCACAAAATATATATAATCTACTGCTTGTGTCATACGTATATACAAGGTAAATTACAATAATAATGTATCCAAAGTTAGAAGATCTGTTTAGATATTTTATGTTCACTTTTCTCGATAATTTTATATTAAATTCTCGAATCTCGTCTCTGTTGTGGTGTACAATAAGTAGTCACATACATTTTCATTTCAATCGATTCGATACATTTGTGCGCAAAAAAGTATCGTATTTTATTGCACACGAATCGATTTTTCACAAAGTTCAGAATGTCAAATACGTACCGTGTGCCACGACAGCATGAGTCTATGGTATGCGCCTGTGAGAAGATGCCATATCGTTGGTAATACACGTGATCGATGTCACAAAATGCAGTGAGCACCTTCATAAAATTATTTATTTGGCAATAGCGAGCACCCATAATATCGTGGCCACAGAACGTTACAAATCATTATTCTCTGAATATTTAGCGTGTCGCGCGCTGACCTGGACATTGAAACGGCTCTCAAACATAACTGTTACAATCGATGCGCTACAAATATTTCATTTCTTTACCCCGCCATTCGAATTATCAGTGCACCGGTTTGGTCCCAAGCTACATGCATTTGATCTTCAATATATTTAGAACTATTTTATATATATACCATACATAGCATTAAATGCATTTTAAATACTGTTAACAATTTTGGTATATACAAAATAATTTCATAATTTTATTAAATTATATAAAAGAACATATATGGTATTATATTTTATACATAAAAACTATATAAGTCAAACACATTGTTAAACGAATATAATTATTGTAAATGATTCATAACATAAATATTATCAACACAAAAGCTATGCCCCTTTATATTATTAAACTTTTTCCAATGGTTCACGACTCCATTAATTTCCACCAAACCAGTCACAGAAATGATATTTTACTTCATAAAGTAATTGTTTGCTCAGCACCGACTCCAATCATACACACATACATACAATACTATTGCTAATGAATTTGTTTGCGTCTTTTAAAAAGTTTGTTTCAAAACATTTATCAATAAAAAATCGTTACAATATTAAAAGTGGTACATCCACAAAATGTCATGTTTGGCACTTGATAGTCTAAAAAGTGAACATGGCGAAAAGCCTGGTAACTGAGAACATCGAGCTTGAAGCGTGGATGTCAATTTTGATCTTTTATTGACAAAAAATTGCATTTAACCATAGAGTAAACATTTTTGAAGTTATATGTTTTATTTTCATTTTGACAGAAATCTTTTCACGAAAGTTGCCATATCAAGAATAAGTCTACCGTTTGAGTTAGTAATGTTTACGAATGAAATATTTTTTAGTACATTTAAACAGTTGCATTAAAAGTATTAACATTTTAGATACAATAAAGCACAATATTTAAACAGCGTGAAAAAAATAATGACTGTAAATAAAACAATGTTGTGATAAATGTTTCAACTTATGGATCAGTATCTTGTTTTATCTGTTACTCAATTTGTCTTGTGCAATACCAACGATTGACCCTCAGTTACTAATTAAATTCTGCCGTCATGCATTTGAAAATGATCCACAATACTAAACTCTATGAAATCGGTAGATAAAGCAAATTTAATTTTGTTATTTGAATGTAGCAAATATTTGATTCAATCTAGATTAAAAAATAGATATCTATTTGGGGTATAGGGTAGTGAGTAGAGCGGTGCGAGCGGTAGCGGTAGGTAGCCGTTTCAATGTCCGCGAGCGGGGCGGGCGACGCGCCTAAGTATCGCGGTGAGCCAGGGCGCCTCACGCGGGCGCGCTTGCGAGCGCCGCCTTGTCGCCGCGCCGCGCCGACCGCGACCTGTGCCCGCACACCTTGAGCGTGTATATTCACTTTGCTTCCTTTGCGCGATTTGTTACAACTCATTCAAACCCTTCGCTGATGAAAGTTATAACAGTACTATTCGTGTTTGAATGCTTTTGAACGAGTCGATCATTCTATCGTTCGCGTATCATGAATACGAACTATGAATATATATTAATAATAATATTATTTTTTTTATTTTTTAAATTAAAATTAATTTTTTTATTATCTCTTTATAAAATGAGAAAAGATTTGATTGTTTGTTTGTTCTGGATAAACTAAAGAAAAACTGATCCGGTTTAAATAAATATTTCCCTACTAGAAAGCTCGAGTAACATCGGCTGTATTTTTTTATGAAACCGACCGAACCTGAGGGTTGCAGGGTGTGATATAAAAAAACTAATTTGTATCTGTAGTAAATAACCACTTGATGAGTTAATTATTCACTTTGACTTTTAGTTATATTCTATAAACAATTTTTTTTCAACCATTCTAACATTGAGGCTTGCGGGAAAAATTAACAAATCAAAATATAAATAACTACATTATCTAAATTCAACATAGTTTTTATTTTAATGTTAGTGAAAAATAAAGTATTTAATTAATGCGCAGATCTAATTAGTCATATTGTAGTTGTATAAATGTAACATGGCAGGGTACTCGCATTTTAAAGCTGGTATTCCAGTTTCTGAGAAGAATCCCTTAAACTCTTATTTGTGCCTCCGCAGCACTTACGTATCATGTCAGTCATCTTAGCAATAACTCATATCAATATCGAAGTGTTTGTAGTATTTTTTCTTCGTTCAAATTCAGACAGGAATAGGATAAGATTGATATTTATTAACTTTCATCAGTGAAGGGTATCTTTATCTAAACAATGAACTACTAAAATATATCTGTATCTGTTTAACTAAAAATCAAATCGCTACGAAACAAAGTAAAAACATACTATACATACATATATAGAAAATAAAGTAGATAGAATAAAAGCAACGTTGATTATAAAGCGGGAAAAATATTTAAATCACAACTAAACTAGATATATAGGATCTTGATAGTCTATTACAAAGTAGTGTAATGACACATATAGTATGAGATGCGACATAAGAAATTTATACCATCATCTGTTATTTGATCAGGACCTAGATTATATCAGATAATATGTACATGGCAAAGGCATGCAAGGGTTTAACTTAATTTGGTTTTTACGAAGCAAATGTGTTGGCCTCAGATTTGCCATAACAACCAATATGTAATCAATGTACATATTATCTAGGTCCTGATCAAATAACAGATGAGATCCCTTTTTCTTATACCATATCTTAGACCAATGTGTTTTTTATTTATATGTTACGGCAAAGTTATGTATATTTCGATTTTTAAGTATATATGAATTTATGTAAATAAATAAAATAAAAATAGTATCATACAGAAAAATATTAAATTTCAACGTATTCGTGTATATTAACAGTTACTAGTTTAATGGCCGACCAGAATATAGATGGGAAGTTGATAAATAAATCTCACCTAATTTGTCCGGCCAGAAGTGGGTTGATCGCATACAACCAGTCGTGCACCTCCTTGTCCCCGAGAGTCTGCAGCAGGTAGCCGCGCTCCTTGCTCACCACGCTGGAACACAAATACAATTATATCAGGAGCTTCATATGTTACATTTTTTTTCTTTGAAAAGAAAGAGAAAGATAACTGACGCAGCAGTTCACTCGAAGTTAAGTCACAATGGTCCATAAACAGAGCATGACAGGCTTTATGTACGAAATAGAAAAGACTACAACTCTCCTTAACCTTTATCCCAAGAGATAAAGGTTAATGAGAAGACTTTGCGTTTCGTCTGACGCATAAGACAATTCAGGGCCCATTCACTTTTCCATTCCCAAACAATATTAAAAATCAGTCGTAGATTTTCCAGTACGACGGAACGTCCGCGATCCTGGAAAGGATAACTCATTTTATTGAGACATTGTTTTTCCACCTCCTAGTCAGATGGGGAAGAAAAATCTTGGAACATCTTGGAAAATCTAAGTCACACAACTGGAAGAGTTGGGCTCTTACAGATACGTTTTTATGTAGGTCAGAGGCGAAAAAGACGGGTAGAAGGGACAGGAAGGGGGAGGTAATTAAATAATAGTTGTTTGTTAATACCTGAAGGTGTTGGGCATGCGCACCATCTGCTCCTGGTCCTCGGAGTACTCGACGTGCGCGTTGGCCAGGTTGATGAGCGCGCGCTCGATGGGGTCGCGCTCGTCGCGGTAGATGAACACGTACGGACGACGCACCACCTGAAAAATATTCACAATTATACTCAGTACACAATAATATTTCTAGATCGTACTGATTATTGTCTTGATTCTAGTTTTAACGACGATACTTGTATAACAATTATTTTATGGCCGTAGGAGACAAACGACTTGTTCGTTCGACTGCTACAGTTGATGGCGTTACCAATCATAAAAGTAAAATCTCCTTTATGTTAAATCATTATCATGTAAAGCAGGCATGTGCATTTTTACAGAGGTAGAGCCAAGAGCAGCAGTAGGTTTTGCACAAAGGGGCGATTAGAGCCTCATGGAATACAATAGAGCCCGCAACAGACTGACCTCACTAAATACAATAGTGATGTTAAGGTACTCAAGCTTCTGCGTTTCGTCTATAAGGAGATATCGCCCCCTTATTCTTCCCATCCCTTAATCCTCTTCTTTTATTTATCAATGACTTCTTAGGAAACGGCTAGCCACTCCGTAGCTTGATTGTTGGGCATTGGTAGCCATGGTCATATAACATCCTGTGACCAATTTGTTCGTAGGTCTCCATCTACGTATGCGTGTGCGTATCGTGTCGTACTCACCAGCCATCTCTTCTTCCAGCCGTGCGTGCCGTGCTGCAGAACGTTGAGGTAGCCGCGGCGAGCGACGGCCGCCGAAACGCGTACTTCCTCGCAGTCGGGCACGAGCAGCGCGCCCGCGCCGCCTCCCGCAGTCCCGCCCCACGCCGCAACCGCGCGCTCCAGCATCGATCGTTCCGGGGAGCACAGCCTGCGACAACAGTAACATGTGTAATAAACAGACAGACACAACACTGCAGAATTTAGGATCCTTCCTTCCTGATGATTTGCAACAAATATCCTGGTCCCGGTCCGGTTGAAAAAATATATTGCTTCATATCCTAAATATTACACAGAAAGAAAACAGAATTGAATTAACGTAAAATATCCAGTTGACCATAATAATCGCTAAACGTCGTGACAAACTTGTAAATGTCCACAGCACTGATTTATAGCGTTGTCCAATAGACTGTGTAGGGACACATTATTCCATACATCTTGTTATGTTTTGTATTTTATTTTGTGTCGTTAATAGATTCCATTAAATTAATAATTAGTGGTGGCGATCGATTTGCATTAGGCGAATAAACTCTTATCATATTAAAAATAATTAATAGTGAATATGATTCAAAATAAAGAAAGCACTGACTCGAAACTGCTGGCGCTGTGTATGGAGGAGAGTAGGCTGGGCGTAGAGATGTCGGCGGACACGCCCTCGTCCACCGGGCTGGACGGCGACGCCGCGCCCGCCGCCTCCTTGCCGTTCGACCCTATCCGCCCTGCAAAACACAAATTTTAAGCAATTGTACCAGCAATTTTAGAAGTTGTTGCACGACTCGACCAGTGTAGCACAACGACATCACATAAGACAGGCAACAAGTATAACTATTTTATGCTTCTGCGTGTCATCCAATGATATATATACACTTACCTACACACATACTTATGCACTACATGTGTATATGCACACACTCACATACTGATTAAGCTAATTGTACACAAATATTTGTTTTGTTTTATGTTAGTTTGTGCATGTGCATATAATGTAAGAAACTAGTCTCCCCTCTAGCACAGGGAATCCTATTGAGGGGCTAGGGAATCTTTTTGTCAACAATTTGATTTGTAATTTGACTCATAATGAGGAACTTATTCTCTTTTGTTATGGTTTAGATAAAATACTTAATTTTAACAAAGTTTAATTAGGTTTCTCTGTATTGAGACAAAATATCTGTTCATTTCTTAATGTATCTTTTTTTCTCTTTTTCTTTATATTTGTATTAGATTAAGTTCATTTAGTTAATACATGTAAATATGTTGTTAAATGTTTGTTTGTTTGAAAATAAAAATTAATATATTATTTTTCGTGTCCGTATCCCTACCCCATTCTTTCTGTCACCTCTGTCCAAAATAAAGGTAGGAAACGCATCTGCGACTCATTGGTCTGTTGCAAATGTCTACGGACAGTGGTTAATTAACATCAGGTACACCATAAAAATACATTACAATAAGACAGAAATGGTACACTGAAATTTGAAGATATATAAGAGGTCCATTCTATCCTGGAACACTGAAAAAACAATCTACATTACATTATACCAAAATGTATTAGGCGAGTTGACTTAAAATTGATCAATAAGGCGCTTAGTGCAATCAATCTTATTACTACCGTCTAAACTAAGCTGCTGTATCCATAGAAAATGTTGTAGAGCTGTATTTATGGTATATTGAGTCGATTTAAACAAAGTATTTTCCTTTACCTTGTATAAGCTTGATAAATTTAGTGGCGAGCTCCTGTTCGCGTGGCGTCATCTCCCACGGCTCGTACACGTCGTCCGCGTGCGCAA
>JWHW01035262.1:17489-34828 GCA_000931545.1 Papilio glaucus | reverse complement strand
ATCTTGAAATATCAGTTCGATCGATGTAATTTTTTATAAGTTCTTTTAAATAGCAGAATGGATAAGAGTTCTACTTTCATTGGAAGATCTTTCCGTTTCTGTCGAAATTGTAAATAATTAAAAAAAAAAATTACACTCTCTCGTTTTATAGAATGGGAAACATTATTTTGCTGGCAACACTAACCATAAAAACATCGACGATGTTGGCCAGATAAGTTTGTGGGAGTAAACACACTACAAATCTTTCATTATCTGAAGCAACAGTAATAGCGCAGTCTGAAAATAGTTCTAATCTCTGTCGTACTTCTGGTTCAATATAGCTTGTAAAATGCTTACGATTTGGAGAGCTAACTCCAGTTACAGAAAGATTTGTAACGCGTATACAATACTACAAAATCGTTGCAGTACAGTATGTAAACAAGATTTTATATATGAAACGAGCTTTTAAGAATGTTTCATTTAGTATATGCCCAATATATGATAGGCTTATGTTCTATCACACTCAAGACCACATTACCAAAAATTCAATTATTATCATGTTTTCGATTGTTTTGTACCAACATTTTGTCACACACTTTTAATATTATCTTTGCAGCCCAAAATACAATGGAACTCGATTTTCATGCACCTTTGTAAAATAATTTGATTTATTTATAACATATATCTCTTCAAAAATACCACAATACTAATAAATAACAATATGATCAACAGCGTACAATTAAATCGCTTCTAATTTGTTAGAAGAATAAAATGTTCTTTATACCAAAAATTTTATTGTCTTTAAAGTCAAGCATTAATTATGTTACTTGAATATTATATTGAAACTTATATAAGTTCTGGTGGGAACTATCTGGTGAGATACATTACTATTTATATGTTTCGATATTATCTGCCGTGTTGGTGCAGTATGTATGAGTATAGTGTATGATAGTAGATGTACCTGATGGTCAAAGATCAGGGAGTCGCCACGCGGTCGCCAGCCGTGCAGGTTCTCCTCGCCGCGCACGTACGTGCCGCTAGTGTCCAGCACGCGGCGCTGTCTGCGTTGTACACCTAGGATTGAAGGCAGAAAAAGATATCGGATTTCATATATATTTTAATTAGAAAAATATTCACCAATTTCATATCGTAGTACAAAATAAAGACAACAAAAGTTTTAATTAATTAAAAAATACTATCATTAACTTCTCGATCAACTTGCAGTCACGTTATGCATAATATATCTTTCTATTACTATAAGAATTGTTTTGTATCGCCACAAAGATCGGTTCCCTGTCGCCCTCAACCTTGACCAAATCGTCGATCCATCTTGCGGGAAGTCTACCCACGTAGCGTCGGTTAGTGCCTGGCCTCTATTCTAGAATCATTTGCCCGCATTAAAGATTGTTTTGTATTGTAGTACTAATGTGTGACTAAGCGAGCTCTTGCTTAGGGTTGGCATAATCGCTACGCCTGGGAGGCGGCTAGGCGACTGCAGTGGGTTGTACCATATACTGAGAGGATATGCTGCTACCCATCGTTTGAGACATACCGGGCTCGAGGGCGCGGTGCAGGCTGAGCTCGTAGACGCCGGTTAGGTGGTCGGCGCGCGCGGCCCGCGAGCCGAACAGCGCGCGACGCAGCGACCGCCCAGACCGTTCGCGTCCCACTACTACCACCGATAGGTCCTTCGTTATGATGGCCGGCCGCCCGCAGTTCTCCACCTACGTACAACACATGTTTTATTTAATCACGATGTAAACCACATTTATCATCATTTATCTTAGTCCAAACCTAGACGTAAGGTTTCGGCGTTGCTTTTCACATAGAAGAAAATAGACGAAATAGACACAAATCTAACCTCTAGACACCAAACTAAATTCTTTCACGTTACCTCGACATATGCGCTGAGCGTTATGTAGACCACCTCTCCGTTGGCGCTGACCCTGTTCAGCAGGGGAGAGCCGTGCAAGCTGCTGTCCCATGCCGCTTCGAACCTGCCACAAACATCTGCGTTAGTCCACATAGCCCCGCGTAGATTATTTTATCTGAATACAACAAACTACGCCCACCGTCTAGTGTTAAAAGTTAAAAATAGCAGATTTGTAACAAAGATTATCTAAGTTGGACAAAAACCTAATCTCTAAATAGAATAACTACAAGTCTAATGACTCCGTTAGCTCTGTTTTTACTTTTGGGTACGTAAGAAAATGGCAATCGCGTATTCACTAAATCTTAAAAATTACTATTACATAAAATGTTTTTAAATTTAAGAGATATTTTACTGCATTCATCGCGTTTACTTCGTCAATCAGTTAAAATTGTCAACAATTGCCTTCAAACTATTTATATTCTGTAAAATAAAAACGTCAGCTGTTAAATACCGCAATGAGTAACATTTTACCACGGCTGATGAATAATACTAATGAAAGTTTCAAATTAGCTTGAACGTTACCTGAAGATGGCGCGGTCGTCGAGTGCGGGGCGCTCCCCGGGGAAGAGGCCAAGCGAGAGCGCGCCGTCCTCGTCGCCGTCCGACGAATCCTCGTTGGCTTCCGGCGTGTTGCGTATGCGACCTGCAATATATTACAAGTACAATACATACAATATGCTGGGTAACCTATCTAATCATTTTAATGTGGGTAATATTGTCAAGATTTTGTAAATAAATAATTTCATTATGACAAAATATTTAATTAACAAAGAAAATGCGATCTTAATTCTATAAAAAATACAAGTACTTGAGCTATGGACGGAAAAATTTGTAAGTTCAATAAAGTTATATGAAATACGAACAAACAAAATACATAAAGATTTTTGTTATATTCACAAATCATGTAGACTAACTAAATTGCGATGTAATCAAGTTTTTTCAGTGCTATTTTTCCAAGTCTCAAGACAGAGATCAAGAAGATATGAGGTGGATTTTTTTTGATTAGACAGTCAGTGACTGTTTGCCTAGAGGGGGCATCTACACTGGGCTTGAGGTGGCATAGCGCACACGGCGCCTGCGACTCTTTAAGTTGAGTAACTTAAATCGAGGACTGCCTCGGGAGTTCTGCTCCGGCCGTTACTTTATTAATATAATCGGATTAAGAGGCCGCCGAGCTCTTAGGTCGCTTCGAGGGACGCTCCATAGAGTGACTAGGCTCAAGGACCGAGCCATGGCTCGATCGGTAGCTATTATCGGATCACAGTGAGGTGAAGTTGTGTGTGCTCTTACCGACAACGAGTTCGCGCACGTCACTCCACTGTAGGTCAGAGGAGGGCTCGTGCAGGATGGTGATGCGGATGCGGCGCTGGATGCCCTGATGCAGCACGAACAGCCCGCGGCACGGCAGCTCATCGCTGTGCTCCACAACCTGCTGGCACCGAGAACAACACGCGAATATTTAATATCAACGCCTTGCCACGTCATCAAAATAGAAGGTACAATAGATAAACTAACGAAATTCAAAACAGTCATGTTACAGTTAGTAACCGTGGGTTCGCTGCCGAAAAAATTGACATAAAACATGCTGGGGAGTTGACAACATGTTTTATGTGAACAATTTGGCAGCGTGAACAACTCACGGTAACGTCCTCTTGTGTATGCGTTTGATTATAAAATAGTGCGAGTAATACTCACGGCAGGCACGTAGTCGCCGCTGGGCGCGAGCTCGCATATTTCGAACCAGACTAGCAGGTCGTGTTTTGAGTGCAGGTGCGAGGAGCAGCAGGGCGGCGCCACACTTGCCGCGCCCCACTTGGGACTGCGCACCGGAGCGGAGATCGGTATAGACGGCGGCAGCATGCGGCGCGGCGGCGTACGTCCAGCTACCGGGCCGTCTTGTTTCGCGTCCTGCATCATAAGTTTTATACATTATTACATGTTATAAAACAAATTGCCGCAGATCTGCTTATTATAAAAACTGGATGAAACATGACGATAATTGTTCAAGAATGCTGGTAACCTGATAGCCTGATAAGTTTTACCTGGGTAATTGAGCCGGGCGGATCGCTAGTAAGACTTAAGACTTACACATTTTTAAATTTGAATTTCATAAAGTGCGATAAAATCGTCAAAATAATTTTCGGTGGAGTTCTCGAAAATACAACGACCTGAAATAAATTACCGAGCAGTGCTATTTCCGATTCGGTGTCAATGTGATCACGGTGGGTCAGATCTTCTGCCTGCTTCTGTCAATTAGTTTTACGCTAAACGTAATTCAATTAAGACTAACCTTGTGAAGTGGGTGTTGTTGGTAATGTCCGAAGACTTCGAAAACGATCGGTTGAGTCTTAATGTACTCGACGAATGATTTCGTCACTGGTACTGTTATCTGCAAGACAAAAATGCAAATAGTAAAGGTACACAACGATTAAATGCTAAATGATCAAAAGAATACATATAATAATATTACTACAACTTACATTTTGTACGTGATAAAATCCAAGAGGCGTATTCTTGCCGGCGTTCTTGACGGGTTCTGTAGAGAACGCGTCTTCGTTGCGGTGTAAGAAACTGCAATAAAAATTTAGCGCTTGAACCAAATAAATTTTCTATAGCAGTGCAAGTTATGTGAAATATGGTAGACCGGGTAAAGGAAAACAGAAAGGAAATAATGGAAAGAAGGAAATGTTGCTTGCGGCACTTCACTCGCAAACGCAGAATATCTCTCACTAATTTAAGTCTGCGTTCTGTGAGGTGGTCAGGATTTTTCCCCGTCGAGTCCATTTTTTTTTACAACAGCTACCGCTGCTGTTTGAACTATAGTTGTTCTGATCGCAGTTGTATAAGCTACCTGGACCTGGACTAAAAATACAATTGTACGTGATAGTGATAATGGTGTATACTGACTTGAATTGGCAGAAGACGTCCGTTTAGTCCCTGTACGGGTCTAGACTTTATGGTTTTTCAGGTGATATCATTTTCCAAATGAGTAACGGGTCATCCGTCTAATATTAAGTGATTACCATCGCCCATGAATCACACAAGTGATTACAATCTCCAACATCGGGGTAACTACAGTTACGCTGCCGGACGAGAAAATGAGTACGATATTTTCTTGAAGAACCCTAAGTCGTATTGATTTACAAATACAGCTGAAGACAGATCATTGTACAAGTCGATTGTACAAGGCAGGAAAAGTGTTAGTGGTAACTTTGTATACTAACTTGAACTGGCAGAAGACGTCGGCGTAGTCGGTGGAGACGCCGTGCGCCTGCAGCACGGTGACACGGAAGGTAAAGTCGCGGCCGGGCGTCAGGTGCTCCGGGAGTTCTTCGTCCTTCAGCTCCGATGCCAGGGAGCTGTCGCCGCGCCCGCTGTCGGCGTCACACTCGCCCATACCAAGCTCTGTTATATAAGACACACGTGAAGCGGAAGAACTTGGGGAATATGTTTTTTTTTTTTATAGAAAGGTAGGAAACGAGTAAGCGGTTCCCCCGATATGAAGTGACCGCTGCCTATAGACATCTGCAATAAGCTAACGAGTTGTAAACGCCTAGCCAGATAGCCAGCAAAAGAGTTATTTTCCTTTTTTATCCATCCCCTCCCCCGTCAAATCTCCTTTCCAAATCAAATTCTTAACATTCCGTCCCATCCATTTCTAATAAGGAAAAAATGGGAAGGGGGAGGGAATGTTTAAGAATTCTGTACTGAGTTGTGCCGGAGCTTTGGCATATTCAAAGTTTCTATGGAGGGGAAACCGGGAAAGCTCATTCAACTCTCATATGATTCCTGGAAAAAAGTTACTTATTCGAGTTTTATCCAACTGTTGCATGATTAATCGCAAAAAAGAACTAGAAAACATCCACTGAAACAGTATAATAATGTTCACCTTCAATCTTGATGTTGGAGTCTGGCACGTCGGCGATGCGGTCCTCGAGATTGAGAGCGTTGTTCTTCTCTACCCCGGAGAGCGATGAGAGCGTCTTGAGTCGGGACCGTGCCGGCGCCGCGTCGTCCTCGAACGAGATCTTAGCGGATTGCTTCACGCCAGCCGCTAGTTCGGCGTTGTCTGTTGCAACCAGGAAAATTAGTCTCGATAACTATTTACACGACAATGCAGTGTACCTACACTGCATTGCGACCGTGTTAATTTATTTAATTGATGTGACTTTTAGTGTTTTTCAATTAATGTGTAGTATATTGAATAGGCTAATGCTAAAATTAGCCTATTCAATATACTCTTCAAGGTGTTGTAGATATTCATAAGCATCGGTTATTACTTAATATTAAGCGACCCGCTGCTCGTTTGCGCCTTGTGCTATAAAAACGTCATAATTAAACAAAAAACTAGCTTCGGCAACTTGTTCCAACCCTTTGCTGTACGCCGTGTGTTAAAGGCCGGCAACGCGTCTGCAGTTCCTCTGGTGCTGCGGATGTATATGGGCGTCGGTTATTACTTTTGTAATAGGCTCGTTTGTCCCCTTATGATGTAAAAAAAACGCACAGCGGGTTGCGAGAGTCTATTGAATGAGGGCGATAAGGGAACAAACTTTATGGTAACTTATGGCGTAGGCTTACTGCCACGAATCATCACAAAGATCGTCTGTCCAGCAGTACTCGTCGATTAGCAGATGATGAATGAAGGAGAAATAAAACTCACTCTTTTCGGTGTCGATAACCGCCTGTACGGCCACACGCAAGTAGCCCTTCACGTCTCCTTTCTCGTTCACTATGGCCACTTTGTGAATGAGCGGAACCGGGTACAGCAGGTTCGATAAGTAAACGAAGCTCCTGAACATCAAGGTATTCATTTAGAAGTAGGTAATGGGCAATCATCAATATGTATATATATACTTTTAGTCAGTCTAGTATTGCTTGAAGTCCCGCTTTAATCACCGAGATGATTACATTCTAATAAAATGCTTATATCCCTAATACTTTTTCTAGTGATTTCTTTAACCGATAACATTTTAAGGAGTCCCATAGATTAACTAAGCACAACGTAGAAACACATTTTATCTTCGCCCACTATGCTAATCCCATGATTTTTTTAACTAAATAGATATATTGAAAAAATTCCTTATAATAAAATACGACTTTTGAAGACAAAACTAGTTATACGCACCGTCCAACCATACGGAACCACGGGAAACGATCGTAGAAGGGATCACCTCCAGTGACCGACTCGATGTTGTGGTCGGGGGACGTGGGCGACAGCTCCGCCTCGTTGTGATACATCTCGCGCATCAGCTCCAGCCTTTGCCTACAATACAATTAAATCAGAATATAGACAAACAACCATATCCACTATGAAATTACTGCTTTATCATTTGGGGTATAAAATCAAAACTGATTTTGTCAAACTATTTCCAAAAGTTTAATTACATCAAGGAAACATTTTGCATCAAATATACTGACGTTCGATATCAAATAATTTCGAAAGTAGATTGACACTTCCAGTTTTTGAATGTATATCCTTTTTAAAACATTAAAGCGCAAAACATTCACTATATAAGCTCTATTAATATAACATCGCCGCCTTTTAGTGATATCACTTTTTGTCTGTTTTAAAATGTTCTATTGCCTAGACTACTGGAATGTTTTACCGACCGAGCAGATAGACCAGATAGGTCAATGATAAATAACACAATTTTATGAAAAAAATCTTATTTTATTATTCTTATTGACCAAAAAGTGAAGTCACTAAAAAGAATAAATACAATAAAACAATCAATACATGATAAACTAAATTATAACTTATATTGCATAGCATTATATCGGCTAAAGCGTTGCTCTTGGTATTAAATCTTTAATAAAATTACAATTAAAGCAAGCGGAAAGTTAATAATATAAATAAGAATACATACAGTATATCATAAAAGTAAAAATCGCAATAAATAAAACAATGATATGACAAAAGCCTCGACAACACACATTCAAATGTGATTTCAGATATATCCAAAAGTTACAACGTACAAAGCAAATTGCATAGTTATAGTTTCTTTATGGTCAGTCTGACCTTCAAAATATTGATATCTGTAGTGAACATGGCATAATACACAAGGTTGAGGCCACATAAGCTAATTAACTGCGTACATAGGCACATACATTATTACGGAACACCAGACAGTTGTTTGACCAGATGGAACCCTTCATTGAGTTGTCAAATAAATACTCAGTAGTAAAGCTTTAAGGAAAGCGTGATACTGCGAATGAAGCTGAGACAAGTGTAGTCCAACAATAAACGAATAATTTGACCCATTCGGTAGAAACAAAACAGACTATTGAAGAAATCAAAATAAGGTACATCCATGTTTCTGCCAAAATTTTCCTCTCAAAAATATTCAAATTAAAATCTCTTTTAATTTGGTAGTCTGGACGATCGACAGTAGCAATGCTCTAAGTGCAGTCGAACCTAAGCGCCCTACGTGGTTGAGACGTGGTGACGCGTGCGTGTGTTTCGTGGGGGTCAGGTTAGGCTGGTTCGTTTCTCCCGCACAAACCTCGAGGGCAGCAGGTTGGCTAGCGACAAGCGCGTCTGCTGCGCGCACGCGGATATGCACTGCAGTATGTCGGGCGAGTGCGGGCCGTGCGCGGTGGGCGCGGGGGCGGGGTCCTCAGGTGAGGGGAGCGCGGGGAGCGACGGGGACACGTCCCCCTCCTCCTCCCCGCACGCGCTCTCGTTCATGTTGTATATCTGACGCATGAGCTCCAGGCGGTGGCTACGGACAATACACCGCCATGTACGACTCTACCTACTGCCCTATCACTTTCTCTTCTTATTTGAACGCAGCAATCAGTGACTTTAATTTAGCCTTTGCAAACTTTTGACTTTTCATATACATATAAATTCTGCCTCGATTTTTTACCAATTTTTTTAACTGTAACTGTTTTAGCTTCAAATTAATAATTTAGTTATGGTTAATTTTTAAAACAATAATAATGGATAAACATATATATTGTGTAAAAATGAAACATATATAATATAATTTACAAGTCATAAAAAGGGCTAGACATGATACCAAAAATTTAGCAATATTTAAATTAAAAGCAACAAAAAACCAAACAGCAAATAATATAGAAGCTCTAAAGTATGTATTATGTAACATGGCAACTGTACACTTTAAGAAATAACATACATAGAATATACATATATATTGGGGCATTGCACTCACCTGTCTTATTAGAAAAATCAATTACGCTTTTTATAATAAAAATAGTTACAGCAAAATAAAATGTGGCCGAAAGAGTTTCACAAAAGATAGCATAAATGTCAAATTATAATAAAAATAATATAAAAAAAAAACCGGAGACATAATAGGCAACGAAACATAATATTTAAGACGAAGCAAGTGTAATGAATTCACTGAACTAATTTTTAATAAAACTTTCAGACTAACTTATCCATAAAGTTACAAACAATAAAAATATATAGGTACTATGACTGAAATATAATGGCAGTTTTTTTGTTACTCGTACGATCTGTTGCTATTTGACTATTTTTTTGTTCATATAAATAGATTCAGTAAAAATTGAAGTTTCAATTTTGTTATTATATCAGACATTGTAGGCACACACTTTATTGTTTGTAGCACTTGGTCTATCTATTGTTTCATCGAATATATTGTATTTAAATAAAATATGTCTAGAGTGTTTCATACATTTTGATTAATTACTCCAATTATCTAATAATGGGAGTACATTGAACAATACAAATATATTTACGTTGTTTCTGATGAGAACATGTAAAAATACACATTTTTATAACTTTTTTAGATTATTCTCACAATTCATGCATCTATATCTATGGAATTCATAATTAATATTTTTAAAATAAAAAAGTAAGTCAATGAAATCTCAGACAAACATTACTATTTTTTCAATACCATAATTGACAGTGCATACTAGAAACGAAACGATCGTATTTGTTTCCTATACTATTAGTTACGTTAGAAAACTTAAGTATGTAAGACGTTCTAACATGTAGTACATACTAAAACTTTACACGATAGAATAATCAATACTAACCGGAGCTTCTCCAATGTCCAGTAATGCGTGGCTCCATTCTTTGTGTCGGTGACCTCCACGGCGACGACGGTGGGCGCGCCGGGCCGGTACTCGTCGTCGGCGTCGTCGCGCGGCGCCAGCTCGCCCGGCAGCGGCGAGTACGGAGTGTCCGTCAGTAAAGTGAATTGGAACTGAACCTTCTTACGCAGCTCCACTGAGATCGCGTTCGCTTCCTGTGTTACATTACGAAGATTTCATTTTAAAAACTTCTTATGGTTTGGTGAAAAATATTTAAAATTTATATTTTTAAGCTGTATGAATGAATAAAAACTATCCCATAACGTTCTAATTGCCAGTATCGCGATTTATATTTTAAGAAAAGATTTTCTCTCCGTAATTGCCCATTGTGACTGACGGCAGCTGGTATTGGGTTGGTCGTAAATTCAAATCCATCCAAATATGTAATAAGGATTTCCGAACTTTAGTACCCTGGGTATAAGTTTACCGTCACCGCATAATAAATTTGGAATATATTTACCTTCAAGAATATAGCGTTGCCCCAGAGGTCATCCCGGAGCGAGGTGAACTGATGGTACTTCCACTTGCGGAACGCCCACGCGGCCAGCCCCACCTCGCGCGCCGACCAACACTCTGTCTCAAACAGGGGGTTCACTACACGGACCAAACCGACAACGCGTTACCATAACAAACTTACATGCATTACCCAAAACTCAATCGCTTAAACGCAGCTGGGACCTTTCATTTATTAACAACGAATGTTTGTACTCGTACAATACAGACTATAAATATTCTCTTTTAATTAGGATAAGAAAAAATGATGGAGAGTTGAGAGCTTGTAATCCGGTCTCAAAAACATAAATACAATCAGACACTTTTTACGATTTTATTAAAATAAAAAGAGGTTCAACAAGATAACAACGCGAAAACACAAACCCTTTTGTTTTTTTTTTTTAGAAGAAATATCATCCCAGCTAGGCTTATGTGTCAAAAATAAATATAATAATGATGGAACGGCGATCACAATGGCAGTTTTGATTTAAGTTGCGTTGCCAATGACTGAGACATGGTTTTGATCATTCGTAAATGAAAGTTCTACTTTGCATATCAATTATAATTTATTGGTTTGAAAATATTTTTTGTGAAATGTATAATTTAATTATAAAAAATTATGCATGCCTGTCAAATTATGCAAGCATTTAATGCAAGTACAAAATTTCAAACTCATTTATCTAGTAATTTAAACGACGTTCGAAAACTTTCGATTCTATTATTGATACAATCAAGAATTTAAAAATGCATTCACCATGCACAAACTTGATCCAATTATTTCTAACCACCATGCAAATGTTAGAATTCCAATGTTTATATGTATGAAAAGATCAAATGTATGTAAGGGTCATAGTCAATGAATCTTTTAAATGATTCTTTTTAAAATAAAAACTACTAAAATTTGAGTGCTGTGCAAAAGCACAATATATTTTTAAATAAGGTATTACCACACCAGAATTTAATTAATAATAGAAACAACAACATTGTACTGACGCAATAGAATGTATCGTTAATTATTCCTTAAAAGTATGAGAATAAAAAAACAATTTTCAAATTTGATTGTTTAAAAAAATCATTTTTACGGCTGGTAATCGATGTTTTCCATGGCTAATCCACAATTTCTCTAGGTAGTGGACAAGAGTGAGCTCTAGCTGTTTAGACGATAGGCAACCATAGTTTTCCAGAGGTTCTATCATATAATTATAAAGATTATAAGATTGATTCAATGTTGTACGATTCAAATTGACTATGTTACGGTTACGCAAATAAATTGATGTAAATCATAGCCCATTCGTAGTTATAGACCACAAGTCGATTTAATGAGATCGGTCTGGTGTGGACATGCCTTAACATGTATATAAAATTTGAACTCACCGAAGATGTCCTCATCGTTGTGGAAGTCTTCTGGCGTGTATGAGCTGTACATGGACATGGTGACGCTCTGTTCCTCCACTTGACGCTGGAGGGCGTCGATGCGGGCTTCGTAATTCTATATAAAAGAATAATTACCATTATTCTACTAAATTAGTATAGTCGTCTGAGTGGCTAACGGATATAATTTGGATACATTATGTCATAGGTTAAAATAAAACTACGTTGTATAGCGATACATATAAAGATGGGGCAATGCTTGGAGTCTCTCCGGGAGACGGCATCAACATGATCCGCAGAATCAAGGTAACCGATTTTGCTCGAAGAATTGCAAACCGGGCGCGCAGAACGGATGGCCGGTGGAGCCGATAGGTCCTACAGTGGCGGCCAATATACAAGTCGGCCTTACACACAACGGACCGATGATCTGGTCAAGGTTGCGGGAGTTCACTGTATGCAGTGGACTCCCGATGTTTGTGGTGATCAATGGGGGAGGCCTAGTCCAGCATTGGAGGAATATTAGCTAAAACGACGACGACGATATTCCGAGGTTGGCCAAATAGTCTGATTAAACAATTGGCTTAGAATAATTAAATTGCCTTTAGCGCGAGCACAGAGAAGTAGGTGTTTTACATCTGCCTTTCGTTTGACAAACGTGGGACCGCAAAGCCCATCTCCTTCCCATATCTTTTATCTTCTCGCCGACGCCCGCTCATTAGCCTACTTCTACTCTACGAAAACTTCAAGGCTCAACCGTTAATGACTCTTACCTTCCGTTGTTCCTCAAACTGTTGGTCTGCGTGCTCCTTCTCCCTGCGGAACTGCTCCTCGAGCGCCAGCAGCCGCTTCTGCATCTCTGCTTTCAGGTCGATGCCCTGCTTCTCCAGCAGCTCGCACTGCGCAAAGTCCCAGTCGATGTTCTCACCGTCCTTACCTTCTGTACAATTATTTAATTTTTATTAATCATCACCATCTCCCTGGTCTTTTCCCAAGTTATGTGGGGTAGACAGTAGGAACGTAGTCCATACTTTATGGCAGCCGGCCGCCTGCCTGACGCCAACCCTCCTCGGGAAGCAAGTAATTAAGGTATAAATTAATTATTAACACTACGTAATATTGTTGTGGTAAGAATTTATAAGAGGACACGTAGACTTACGTGTACGAGTATGATCAATGATGACGTCTCTATCAATAGAGACCAGTCGATCGGTTTTACATAAGAGTGTAAAATGACAATCTATATTACTCCACATTCCACTTCTGGATAACGGTTTTTTATTTTTTTACTTAAGGAAAGGTTTATAAATACAACAACCATCAAAGTAGTGACAAAACAGACCGACGACTTAAACAAAATAACAGCCCAAGCCGCGATCAAACTCAGTTACTCTTAAAGAGGTTTAAGCGAGGCGCCTGTTGGGTTGCCATGCCACGGAAAACGATGACATGTCAGCCGCGAAAAAATCGTCATGCACGTTTCTTATATAGTATGTTAAAACTCCTTCCTTACCGTCGTTATTAGTTTCAATAATCTCTGTGTTGTTTGTGTCGGCGATTTCTTTGCTGGCGATAGTCGAAGGCTCGTAGCGCTGGCCGGGGTGCGTGAAGCGGAACACGTGGTTCTTACCGAGGATCACTCGGGACCCCGTCTTTAGGATTATTGGTTCATGCACCTAGATAACATATTTTTTTAGTCAATACTAATGATCGCCTGGTGTTAGTACAATTAGTACTAGCCCATCATTCATTAAGTGACCTTTTGTAGAAAAATAATAATCAATGACAGTTTCATTTTAATTTATTCAGGTTATTTGTAACATATACAGTTCCAAATCAAGATGTAAATTTTGTAAACAAAGGCTTTTAAACTAAAATTTCTCACATTAGCTATCCATATTATACAATTTCACTACACCTAATTTTATGATTTCCACAATATTTGCGATCAAAGTATAAAATGTGTAATGGTAACCATGTATAGTGATTGACGTTTGTTTGTTTACAAAATTTTCATCTCGATATGGAAACCAACTATACAAATTTTTAGCTGTCTCCGGTTCTCATTCATTGAGATTAGATAGAGAGACAAATATGCTAAATAACACAAAAAAGTTTTCAGTTTCTCCTTTACTACTATGAATACATAATAATACTACGTCTCAGTTGTTCGCGTACCACGCAAAAGCTACAATGCTAATAAGTGTGAATTTTAATATAAAGATAGATTGGACTTTGCCAGCTAACATAGGCTGGCTACCATTATGCGCAAAAATATAACTTCAATTAGGTGCATTAAAGTATGAAAGTTTGTACAGGAAATCTATCATTTCTTAAATAAGGGTTATAGTAAAAGTCATATCTATATTCGTGGTAAGGGTTGAGGTAATTTTTATTTAATTATTTCACGTACCTCGCGGCCGTTGATATAGACAAGGGCGCCATGGTGCGGGATGAGACAGATGACGCCATCTGTGTTCTCGAATATGCAATGCTCGCTAAGTATGTGCGAGCCCGACAACTGGATGTCTTGCGGCACGTTCGCTTCTGACGTGCCGAGGCGGGTCACACCTGCCACATAGAATTGTATTTTTAAGAAATTAGGATTTGAACTATTGTAGCGCCCTTCCACCTGTTTTTTTGATTTTTCACTCCTGTCCATTACTTTGGTTACAATTTTATTCTGAAAAATAAAAATAACTTCTCCTGATTGCTACTGCTCACAACAACAACTATTGTTACGGCAGTTTAATATATATTCTATGAACTAGAATACCTATTTACGGTATTCTTTCAACAAAATTTACACATTTTGTTACTTAAATCTGAAATAGCCTTATATGTATGTCGCCTTAAAATAAAAATATCCAACATATTGACTAAATTTGTTTTAACACCAATAGCCGTAAAATAGCAGAGAGCCATTTATTTACGGCGTATGCAGGAAGCGGCTAAATAATCGAATTGTATTACATCTTAGATACTGAACCCACCATCTTTAATGTAGTAGATTAAGCATTCAGACAGATTAGGGTCTTCATTAAGGTTGACGAGATGGGGCGTCTTCTTGGGCGAATACACGCCCACGGTTATGCCCTCCTTGACTGCCACGCCCATCTCCGCGAACACAGCCTCGCGCTGCACGCGGATCTGCTCGGTGCGTTTCAGCTTCTCTTCCCATGTCTCATTCAGTTCTGTTAACAAGTGAATAAAATTGTAATACTATAAATCTTCGAAAAATTCGACGTAGATAAATATCAGATTTCAATTGTAATAAAAGATTCTATTAAATAACTTTTCAGTTTTTGCTAGTTGACTAGATCGCAATATTTACAAGATATTGATAGGAACATGTTACCGTGGGGAAACCCTGGCGTATAATGGTGTCGATCGAAAAAAGTTACCCTTTTTACACCATGTGACATGTGTGAATATTGCTGTCATTACTTTTGAGCGGTGATTTTAACCGTGATGCGTATAGGCTATCTAAAGTATAAAATATCATAGTCCTTTTCCCATACGTAATAAAGCCCCTTTTCCTGATCATGATATTTTTTATAACTGTTTCCGAACCTCACTTAAATAATTTTACGTTATTTCACATATTTTATGTTAACATTTACATAAAATAGTAAAAACTTATAACGCAAGTCACATGATTAGATAAGCATTTGGACCGTTGTACTTTGCTCTCAGCTGCGTCATCAGCTAGATACCGGCTGACATCGATGGCTAATCACCACCACATCGTATCTAAATCGCTTATGATATCTGCGCTGTTTATCATAACGCTCTTTAGCCGCGTACAGATTATTTACAACACAACATGCAATGCAACGTTTCTCACCATGGGTTTCCACTGGCGTAAAATGGTGTATCGAAACAAGCTATCCTTTTTACACCATTTGACATGTATGAATACTGCTGTGATTGTGTTTGTAACACTTTCGATCGGTGATTTTAACCGTGATGCGTATAGGCTATCTAAAGTATAAAATATCATATTCGGTTTCTCATAAAGCAACTTTTCCTGGTCGTGATATTTTTTATAACTGTTTCCGAACCTCACTTAAATAATTTAACGTTATATCACATATTGTTAACATTTACTTAAAATAGTAAAAACTTATAATGCAAGTCACATGATTAGATAAGCATTTGGACCTTTGTACTTTGCTCTCAGCTGCGTCATCAGCTAGAGATCTAAATCGCTTTTGATATCTGCGTTGTTTATCATAACGCTCTTTAGCCGCGAACAGATTACATTAAAGTACAAGATTACAACACAACATACAATGCAACGTTTCTCTCTCTAAAATCGTGTGGCGATACAAGGTTTCTCTCTCTTTCTCTATGATAAAACTGAGATGACAATACGTTTTATGTGAATGTTTTCGGCAGAGTAAACCAACGGTTACAAACAGCTCATATAAACTGGTCGCTATACAATAAATGGCCGTTGCATTCGAATATTCGTTACAAGCCAAATTATTTTCCAATAAAAGCATACTTTCAATAAAAAGGGACTATGTTACGTCGTAACCAAAAAGTCTTTACAACTAAGGTTTTTATAAATTAAATCCTCAGTATTCAAATAATTTACAAATATTGTAAAAAAGAGTGGTGTGTACTTATGTACGCACGTAAGAAGTAATGTCTTTAGCGTAATAAAATAACAAAATTACTAAAATTCTTATCCCGTGTGCTAGTAGGTTATTTGTTTGTTCATAAAAGACATTAAATGCAATTGATTACGGTTTAATTAAGAAATTGGAAATATAGGTAAATGCCAAAAAGTTGTTATTAGTTGCCATGGTATGGTGGTCGCGAATCTTTTCCGATCTCATATTTTTTCCCAAACACGCCAAAAGAAGTATAACTTCAAAATAATTAAAACAATATAAGTACCAGCAATAAGTTTCTCCGAGGCCTGCAGCTGGTCGACCGCCTCCTCCGCGATGGTGGTCGCAGCACGAGACAGCTTGGGCGACATCACAGCCTCCTCGCTCTTCTTACGGGCCGGGGATGTATCCTCTGCTGTTTTGATACGTTACGTTTATTGTAGTGACAGAAAAAGATATGCATAATAATAAACGAGATGAACCAATCAACTACTGTAATGAAACATTAAAACGAATATTTTGATCGTATACATATGAAGATTTAAAGAGATATGTTTTAAAAAGTTTCAACATAGTTTAGAATTCAAAACTTTTTAAATTTTAATCACTTAATTTTTACACAAATTACTTTAAGTAAAATGGTAACATTCGTAACATAATTTATTTAAGATAAATGACCATTTTAAAATTCACTTAAGTTATTTAGTACCAAAGAGTGATCTTATGCACACCCTTGCTAAAAATTGACACAACTATTCAAATAATAATAAAAGGATAGTAATTTGTCAATTGTTAGGATTCCATTAAATTCACCAAACATATCCTGTGCTATACAGTGAAGGACAACAATTTAATGATGT
>JWHW01035262.1:0-12594 GCA_000931545.1 Papilio glaucus | reverse complement strand
TTGGACTAGCTACCGCACCCTAATAAGTTCCACATTAGGGGACGGTACCACCTCCGTTAGGGACCTAGGGTTTAGCGTTAACCTATTTACTCTTCTCTTGAATGTACCAACGCCCTAATTGTGCAATTTCACCTTCGCTGTGGGCACAATAAACTAGATAGATTCATATCTTTTTTGCTATAAAGATAAACAGGAAAGTTATATCTTAGATTACGGAAGCCTTGAACAATTTGCGATTTACTGAAAATATTATATCTAAGATAAGATTACTACTTGTTATATTAGTTTCGTGTGAATTTTCTGAATTATGACGGGGATTATTGGAAAAGGCAACCAACAACTACAGCTAGAACAACAACACGACAGAAAAAACAATGTGTTGGCTTATGTGCTCTGCTATACGATCGTCAGTATACTAAATTACAATATTAATATACCTCTACCACATTTGGTAAGTATTCAATGCAGTTTACCTAGCCTTGTTGCCCTCGTCGATGAGGTCGTATATGTCCTGGTAGGAGGTAACAGCCAGCTTGCTGAGGTCCTCCACGTAGGGTCCGAGAGCTGGGTGCTCGCGCACGCGCAGGTTACCCTTGTTCTTAGGGTTCAGCAGGTCGCGCACCCGTTCACAGTATATCTCCATGTATGATACTTCCACCTAAGACAGAGCATTTATATTATCTAGCTAAATCCTCACAAGATATCATTTTATGGTGGTTATAATTTCTTTCCTCATACCATTTTCTCAGGTTGAACTTTCAACAGATGAAAACGAACTTACAGAGTACGTGAGGTCATCGCTGGTGGTTTGCCGGATGCGACGGAAGAGGTCCTTGCAGATTTGAGGGATGATACCCTCCTGCCCGTCCTCCCCGCGGCCCATCATCGTGTACGATTTACCTGCGCCGGTCTGTCCGTACGCAAATATACATATGTTGTAGCCTACGGAAAGAGGGGAATGAGAATTAAAAATGCACTTTCACCTTTGCATGTTGACATTAAAATTATTAATAATGCTTTTTTTTTTCAACATCACGCTACAATTTCTGACATATAGGTATTTTATAAATATTTAGTTAGGCTTCCTAGTTAGGCTTTTTTTTTTTAAATTAATTCTGTCTGATTTGCTCTCTTTTTCAATAAATTATTGTAATAAGAAACACCAGTTTAATAAATATTTGTCGTACCGTCGAAAGCATGTTGTAACATCTCCTCTCCGATGTCTTTGTAGACCATAATTTGAGAAGAGAAGTCGGGATCATTTGGCTGAAACAAAATAAGTTGACTTAAATCTACAAATTGGATGAAATTTGCGCGAAGATGGATATACTATGACACTTCATTGTGTCCTGTTTGTGTCAGCACAACTTCAGCGCAGTCCCAATGGCATAAACATGTTTTCATAATTGTCATGAAATGCATCATTGAAATATTTTCAACTCTCAATCAAACATTATATTCCCATAATTCTTTACTACGTATTTTTTTTTGATAAATTTAAATAAATGTCTTAAGTTACTGTGGTATAATACAATATATTAAATATTTTAAACTTCAGTGTACACACTTCAGTTATAACTGAAGATTTTGTCTTGTTTAACCTTAACAAAATGGTTAACATGATATAATGAATCATATTTTTGTTTCACAAACAGCTAAAGATATCTATTCTATCGCAAAAATCAAATTGTATTTTACTTTTGAATAAAACACACAAAGTAATTCGTATAACATTCTTATAATTTATTATTCCAATGCTTTTAAGCACAGCCGCGGCAAAACAATAGCAAGTTACTCATAATTTGCATAAATTATCTTGATTCTCAAGCTTTTTAATTATATTTGGAAAATGAAGACCACTCTCACTGGCGTCGTCTTAAACATAATAATGTAATTTTACGCGAGGGAAATAAAATATAATCTATGGTAAGTAGCGCACTCTATATCAGTCCTCTGGGAACTACTTAAATTTTATATTAAGTTTCACAGGGTCTATCAAACAGTAAGGGAGTATTATCTTCATTTACACAGTATAACACAAAGATATTTAAAATAAATACGAATAACGTAAAAACATCGACGTTCAATACGGAAGCCATATTTGCGGGCCACAGATAGCCAATCCTATAATCCTCTTGCGACTAAATCCAATATGGCCGCTGTCCAAAAAGGGCGAGAAGGCTATATTGACGATAATAAACTTCCGATTATTTTATTATTAAATTCATTATACGGTTTTCGTTAATATTTTTTACAGTAGTAAAATGTAAAGAAAACACGTCCAGTCCAAAAGACCTAGGATGCTGAAGAAATATAGAATGTGTAGTTGTTTCTTTTCTTGATGATTAACAAATGTAACGTATGAAATGCGATGTTTCGCATTGAATAAGCAAACTGAAATCGAACGCCCGTGTTATTTAGTCCCTTAACATTTAAGAACTTAAGAAAAATCTTCTTCATTGTGAAAACAAAATCTTATTCATATGTCAAAGGTGTTTTTTTTTTCATTTTTGTATTTTTAGTCTGAACACATGTCCCTTAAGAATCAACCTAGATTGTCTATGTCTATAAGAGAAATATTATGTTCAGATATAATTTTATTTACACACAAACCAAGTAATATTTTACAAGATAAAAACAGCTACAGTCTTTGTAAAAATGATTTATAAAAGTACTAAATGCTTTGTTGGCGAGATTGTAACGCATAAATTAGATAAAAATGTCGTAGTAACTCAATACGAATAATTTCTACACGTTTGTTCGGTTCACAGACATTTAAATGATAAACTACAATTATTCCTGCCATCATTCTATAGGAAAAATATTATTTAAATTAACGTCAAATCTTTCTTATAGATATATATTAGTTTCATATTACAATCACTTACTACTCTCTCTTTTATTCTTAGATAAAAAAAAATTACATCTTGTCATTAGATGTAATTTTTTATTAAAAAAAAAAAGATTTTTATTATTCGTTAGTTCTAAACTATACCCATAGACAAGTAATAGTTATCTAAGCTAGCCAATAAGCAATCAGCGATTCCATTAAGTTTTCCAACTCCCCTCTGTTGACACAGGAAATTTGATCCGCGGCCCGTAGGCGGGCGGTCACTGCCTTTGTTATCGATTCCGTAGGGCGGGCGGTTGCAAAACTCGTACAGAGCTAAACAAACTCGCATATTACGAATACAAAATATTTGATTTAAGCATAGATGGCGCTTAATTTAAATGTCATCTTTTCCATCGATTTCATAGAAGCGATATCCAGTTAATTCAATGTATGATCACACTACAATACGAAATATTCGTTCTAGTGAGCTATTTTGTATTCATTTATTATTAGATTATATTAGTAATTAAAAAAACAAACGCAATACTTACGTTGTGTGACCAGTACGAAAAGTCAAAGTTGAAACTTTTAGGAGGTTCTTTGTTGCCCGGCGGGGCTTTCGGGTTCACTATCACTGTAACAAAGAAATGAAATAGTTGATTTAGTAATGCACTTTAACACTGACGCTCTTTATCAGCTAGAAAAGAGATCATCGATCAAGAGAACATCGTTTCATTTCATCTATATATAAATAGTCTTCTTTAACCCTTTGAAAAACCTAAAATAAAGTTTTCGGTGCTTAATTAAGTGATTATTTTCTTCTAAATTTGATGATATTTAAGACAGCTAGTCCAGTCTGCCTAGCGTCACTCTGCTCAATGTTATTATTAACGTTAAGAATAGGAACAATTAATAGTTTAAAAATTATAAAAACACTCAAAGCTTTTGTATTTAAAATGGAATTGCCCTCAATCTAAAAATAAATGATGATCAGATGGTTAGAACTAAGGTAAAAAGTTTAAAATGTATTGTCATTGGCACTGAATACATTCATGCAAAGTTTTGATTTAATCTGACGTTTTGAAGTGAGGGAAAGAATCAAGTTTAAAATAATCCGTTACATATATACCAGTGAAGCTAATATATAAGCTTGCTAAAAATATAAACATCCTTCGGTACTTCTGGATAATCTAGCCGTACAACTACTAACTAGTTTACTTCAATAGTTTATCATATGAGAGATTATTATTACAAATTAAAAAAAAAACATTAATATTGTAATAATAAAATAGAAAAAATTCGGATAACGAACCACAAGAGGTTATTTTCATAAAGTGTAATAAGTGTATATAGTATAATTTCATTAGTACCTACAAGGTTAAGCAATTGAAAATTGAAATTATCATTTAGAAGCTTTTAATACCTTTTGATGCAACCATCAACAGGAGAACATCTCCATCATAAAGTGGTACTTGAAACATAGCTTTAGTTAAGATCTATATATAACTATATACATATGTATATGTGTAAGTAATCATAATGAAGGAGGCGGTACTCTGTGAGTCGTGATAAAAGGATATAACGTACTCGTGTACGAAATGGAGACGGCAAGGTGTCGGGGGCGCGTGTCGACAGCAGCCGGCCCGTCTGTCTGTCGCGACGTATCGACCGACGTCGGGGCGTCGCTTCACGACTTGCAGGTGAAGACGGTAAATAATTTCACATATATTGTAGACTTCTCAACGATGCTTAGAGCACTTGCAACTTCCGTTTTTTTTTTACCTGACGGCGGAACGTCAATACCTGGCGGTGCATTCCGGTATCCGGTGCATGTTCACAGATTCATTTTAAACTGTATACTACCGCAAACCCGGCAAAAACATGTTCCGACGTCCGTCGAAAAATTCGCTTGGTCTACAAGCGATCCCATGCCATCTTCAAACAAATAAAATTTTGATGTTGTTTCAAATCCTTCTTTTTTAGGGTCCCGTATCCAAAGGGTAAAACGGCTACTGAGACTCCGCTGTCCATCTGTCTGTCCGTCTATCACCAGGCTCTGTCTCATGAACTGTGATTGTTAGACAGTTTTAGTTAGTAGGTATTTTATAGATAATGGAACGGAACCCTTCGTGCGCGAGTATAACTCGCACTTGGTCGAATTTTTAAATTAATTGTAAGCTTCGTTAATGGCTCTATATAGTTTATTACTATATGTAGCAAAGCTACCAAAATAAGATTATTGAGGTCGTCATCAGCGGAGACAATACGAATCGAATATCTATACTGATATTATAAAGAGAAAATATTTAATTGTTTCAGGTTGACACAAAAACGACTGAACTGATTTTTATGACCTATTCACTAATAGTAGACGTTTATATCAGCTAGTTAGTCTAGTACCTGGGCTATATTTAAGTTTTTTTATATGTGTATCTTCCTATACGAGCGGAGCTGGGGCTGGTTCCTAGTAATTAGACAAACAAAAGGAACAAAAAGCAAACTATGAAACGAAATTCAGACTTTTTCTTATGTAAGGGTAATCAAAGTCTAAAACAGTGACTAATTATAATGTTTTTTGAATATTTACATAAGCTACACGAAAACAAACAAACAGAAAGGTTTGTGTTTAAAGTATTATAAAACAGCAAATTATCTTTCAAGAAGTGAACAAGGTTCAATAACTTAAATTACTTAAAGTCACGGAAAGTTATTTTTTGTTTTCGTGAGAAGCGGTAATGAAAAAATAATTTACATTTTTCACTTGATTAAAGGTAGTAGGTTAAAAATAATTGATAATGAATATTATGAAATGAAAAAAACTAAATATTCGTTCGTGTAACTTAATGTTAGTAAAATATATAAAGAACTAAATAAGTAAAGTCCCGAGGAGGGTTGACGTCGGGCAGGCGACCGGCCGTAAAAACTGTAGCCAAGACATTTATAAAGTATGGACTACGGTCATACTGTGCCGAAGCCACATAACGTGGGAAATGATGACATAAAGAACTGAATAAAAACTTATTGACTACAGCTCAGTAATAAACTAAAAATATAAACAGGAGCTGAAACTGAAACTTCATTCGGTAATGCGCCGTAAATAAAAAAATACCACTTCCGACTTAACGTCGCCATCTTGTTTCCCCCTCCCCTCCAGTTTTTATGAGTCATCAAGTTGCACCCGGTGCAGCGGCAACGAACACCCTCTTTATTGCAGTTGCTGAGGGAGCGTACTGAGAGAGCTATAACTCCTGCCATCCGCCTCCTCGGATGAAAAGTACATTTGCGGTGCACCGGATTTATATTAAATTGAAAACAGTTTTCACAGTTAAATCAAACTTTTACAGTTACTGTAAAAGTTTGATTTACTAGAACGTGACGAACAAATATAAAAGAGCTTTTAACGTTAAGAAAGATGTAGGAAATAGCTTTTCGCGTATTATGGTATATTTTTCCAGGAAACTCGAATAAAACAGTTATTTGAGTTTGGTTTTCTTTAAGATGTTATAGAACGACGGCTTTTAATTCGTCTGGGGACACAGAAAGCCTTTGCTATTCACATTTTAGTTACCTTATATGGTCCTAAATCAGTTTACTTTCTCGCACTTGCACGAAGTTTAATTTATTTTTCTTCTTTGCTATAACCTGGCTAAAGATTAAAACCTTGCCACTAGATTACAATAGTGTTTTGAATTACTAGTTTATCATTGTTTATTGTATTTAAACGATGTACAATTTATACTATATATTTATTGACAGCAACCAAAATATCTGAAATACTTTGATTCAATATTTGTCAATGCCTTTAGAAGAGGGACTAAATACTTTGTTTTTATTCAGGAATTTTGAACTTATCAAAGTATCTACATATTACTAAAGAAGTTGTCTCAGCGGTTTCATTGGTATGCGCCAAACAATTTTAGAAGATATACGACAGTGTTTTATTTAAAATTCTACTGATTTGAGCAGCTCATTAGAAAAACAAATACAAAATTATTTCTTTCGAGAAGAGATTATGAATGCATTTAAGTACTCAGTTTGAATACTTTAGCATTGAGAAGAATTAATGCAATATCCCAAGCCAGTCAGTAAAGTCCAGAGCCTCTTAAACACGAATTGTTATATTTATTAATAAAAAATCCAAGATAATAAACGTAAAGTTAAATGCAGATAGTATAAAAAACGGTAAATCGACTATGAAAGAGCCTTTGTAGTGTGGTAAACGGTGCAGTCGAGGTCAGCGACACAAAAAGTAGGTACGTATACCGACTATTATCGACCGGTGATGCATTACAATACCAATACTTATACTGCAACGAGAACCTGTACTAAGTACGTATTTATACTGAGTTTGATGGAAGACTGATTTCGTGCATTAATGTCAATAAATATATATCAATAATTAATCTATTCACCAATAGGTATGTTAACTTCTACACACGCGTCTGCTACGTAATTATTACCAATATTTTTCAAAGTTATTATATGTGTAAATATGTATGTCAATGTATAAACGGAATCTGCCGACGTAACTTTTAATGGAATTCGTCCACACCAAATCTAAAGATTGAACCTTTAGATTTGGCCTGGACTAACGAAGTTACATTAGCAAAAATATCGATCGTGACCAGTAAGTGTTTTGTTTTTATACGTTTAATAAAAAAGAAATTGACACAACTATTCAATTATTTCTAATTTACGTCGTCTGGACTAAACATGTTGTTCGTCTTCTAAAAAATCTATAAGAGTCTAGTAACATTTAAATCTATGGGAACGCACAATCTCTGCCTAACCATTTCAGTCATGGGGGCGATATTATCTCATTATTAATAGAATCAATAAATGGTTTGATATGAAAGCGATCAGTATACTGATATAACTTACTAAGTTAATATTATTAACCGTATTTATGTTAGAAAACTACAATTAAATCTTGACAAAATATAAAACATCCCTGTTACGTCAGACAACTGCCAGCTTTAAGCCTGCCAGCTCTCGTATGAGAAAGCCGACGAGATAGTCAACACAGAGCCTTTGTTACAACCTCTCTCACCTTTGTTATATTTACCGAGCTCAGGAAAATCTAATAAAACCGTCCCGCTGCAAACATCAACGAATTCCATTTTTTCCGCCTTATTTTGTTATACATGAAATGAAATTATTTTGTATCTTATTGAAATGTAATAAATTACTAACAAACAAAATTAATATTATAAATGCAAAAGTTTGTTTATTTATTTGTTGGTTACACTTTACCTTGATGACTCAATCGATCATATAAGGTACCTTTATCCCGAAAATAAATCTGTTCTCGAGGTACTTAAAATCTTATTTAATAATATCGGTTGCCATGGTGATGTTTCATCTCTTGAAAACAACAACTTTTTGACATATGATGCCTATAATTCGAAGTTATTGTACGCGGAATCGTCTTACAAATATTTCCAGCGTGAAAAATGAGAAACGAATGCGTGCGTAAGCTAGTATTGTCAAAAGAAGAAAGAGAAGACGAAACAAGATAATTAAAGTGACGTAAAACTGAAACATATCTAAAGTAATTAAAAATAAAAGAAATCTCTATTAAGGAGTTAGATAAATAAATATTTTAATCAACAAATCAATTTTAAAGCAGCTTAAATTTCTGAAATAATTATAATTTTTTTAATAATAAAGTTATTTAATTAAAGTATCCAAATTATGCACAGCCAAACTCAAAGCCTAACAATGTTTACGAACTTGTTTGACAAACTAATGTTATTCATTAACATCATAGGGGTCAACAAACGAGCCAGATGAAGCGTAGAGGTCAATACTCGTCTGTCGTCCTGCGAATAGGGTATTTACCGCGAGGCGACGATGCGATAAATTCGATCAGAGGTACGCAGTACACCGACACTCCCTAGACTCAATGCCAATCTTAGTAATATTATCATGGGAAATTTTCAATATGATGGTATGACAATGTTTGGTTTGCAAGGGGAGGATAAAAAATATATGATTTGATTGTATGACCGTTGAAAAATGGATAAAGAAAAATCAGTTAAATGTGTGTTTTTAGTTCTAAGTTTTAAGTTAAGAAAAAAGTATAGCATATCAATCTAGTGACATTAAAAAGCAACTAAATTAAGAATACCCGTAACCAACGGACGTTGTTAATAAAAATACATTGGTACAAGTAAGAAAAACTTATAGATAACTGATAACAAAGAACTCATAAAATTACTGTACCGAAAGGATTGGTGAGGAGCGGCAGTAGGAGCGAATGACGCAGTGGAGAGTTGAATAGTAGAGTAGGGGAGCGCTGGGGGTGAGGCGCGGAGAGCAGAGAACATAAAAGTGATTGTTTTGGATGAGGGAGCTTCACTTTATTGTCAGTAAACTTGAATAAAGTGTGTAATCATTGTTTTCTTTTTTTTAAATATGAAATAGTTATATTAATCGTTAAATTTTGTTTTGATCGATTAACAATTTATTTTTATTAAAATTTGTTGTAATGTATTTTCCTATAAAAGTTGATTAACAACCCTAAATTCTGTTTTAATGCCTTATTCATGCTTCACACGTTATTAAAGTAACCGTCATATTTAACGTGATATTTTATTGTTCTGCTAATACCGCGCGCGGACGACTGGCTCGGGGCAAGACCCCTGTACTAAATTGAACTTTACCCTGGATTACTTTATTGCTGTAATGTACGACGACCCTTATAACCTACATTGGAGGATCGTAAAAAATATTGAGATTCAGCTCGCATCTGCGGGCTTTAATGGTTTCTTTTAGTGGTTTCGTCAAAAAAATTCTCTTTTTCTCTTAATGACATATTCTTTGCATATTTTACTAGCTATTCATTTAAACGCAATCGTTTCAAATAATCTGTGACAGTCTATAACACAACTCCCCTTGCTATTTAACAAACCATGAATTACTCATTGAGGTCAACAATGATTTTCCCTATTGCAAAATTTGTGTTTGGCAATTTACAAAGTATTGTCATCACTAACATTACCAAATTTAGGGAAAAAATGGCATAAAAGTGCCAAGTTTTGAAAGGTCACCTTGATTTTCAGCCTCGTTAGTACAGTGATGATCGACATACTAATCGCTAATGGATAATAATATTGCATTGCCATGTTATTTAAGTGTAAGATGAAAAAAGATAAGATAAGGAAGATATATATAGATATTGTTAATTTAGGAACTTTGCAGATGGGTAAAGTTTCAAAAAGATTCATCATAAAATTAATTAACTCTATAATGACTCTGAAAAGAAAATATTACGACAAGCTTAATGTTTGAGGCTAAAGAAAAATAATAAGTTAGGATTTATGAAGAAATTAAATTACGCGAATTATCCTATCCTAGGCACCTAGGTACGTATCCCGTGCGTTAGATTGTAAATAAAATCTAGATTTTATTAACAAATATAAAACATTCTGCATAGATCGGAGCCGAAATAATAATTGGTGTAATAAAATTAGAAGGTACTTCGCTAGCATCTTTGACAATCGGACGTCAAACACCTCAGTCCCCCCGTAAACATGACCGCTGTAAAGTACTCGAAACGTCGGGAACAAAAACATAAAATAAACGAGATAAAATCCGTAAAATTATTTTTATTCCGATGTGTAGTATTTCGTGTACTAATAAGAAATCTTTATCTCTATATATAATCCATAATTACTGGACCGATTTTCTTAGGAGAAGGTTCTTATGAAAGAAAAAATTAAGAAACTTTAGCGAAAAATGAGTAAATTTAAGAAAACTTAACGACCATATTAATTTTTCTAATGTAAAATTAGCCTTTTTGATATAACTATCTGTCGTTAAACAGCATGAGCTTTGCAAATATATTACATAAATATGGCATA
The DNA here is from genome assembly GCA_000931545.1 of Papilio glaucus. Lineage (NCBI taxonomy): Eukaryota > Metazoa > Arthropoda > Insecta > Lepidoptera > Papilionidae > Papilio > Papilio glaucus. The sequence goes on along the minus strand of JWHW01035262.1, from coordinate 1,896 downwards.
ATAAATAACACGTGGTTAATAATTCGTTCGTTTAAATTAAATTGCATGATGACATTTATAAAACCGAATAAAAAACAAAAGCACCGCGCCATAAATAAAGAAGAGTGGGGAGTAATATGGAAATTTATTTCGCATAAAAATCAAAGCCAAAAAAACATAATTTCTTTAGCTTTTACATGTTACTAATCTGCTCTCCACTGGCTCTGCATACGGTCTCCCCTACCAACGCTATATAGTTTTAATTTATATATATTATTCATTGTTTATTATTGTAACAGTCATAAATAAGAGTATCACAATATTGTGTACTTGTATCAAAATAGTATGTCAACATAATATATACTTTAGAAGAAGGCGACAAACGAGCAAATGGTTCACCTGATGTCAAGTGACTACCCATAAGTATATGCAACAACCTAATGGGTTACAGAATCTCAGCTTAAATAAATCCAGCATTTATTTTTTTAGAGCTGTTGGTCACACTAAAATTATCATAACAAATGCGAAAAAGAGATCCCCTGTACACTGCATGTGCGTCGATGTACGAGTATAAACAGTTTAATGACAAGCTAATGCATATTAATGGTGCCAGGGCAGATGCTGACGCACGCCGTGACGTCACTGCACCCCACTTCATTATGCTTTATTACCCACCACAGCGTACTGACTTTGAACTTGAAAATTTAAATGAGAAGGGCTACAAAATTTAGTTACTCATCGGTGCAAGCCGCCGATCTGATCAATCAGGTAAAGAAAACAGAAATCATTAAACACCCTTTTTATCATCTAGTTATTAGCAAGCAAAGCTCTTTGTTATTTTTGTGTGAGTCATACTATAGTAGCTAATATGGAAATTAAAAAAAATACTCAAAAAGTTAGTGAATAAAATATAATTTAATGATAAAAGACCCTACTGGTAATGTGTTGCATAGAATAAAAAAAATCACACAAAAATTTTTGGTATAGTCATACAAAATGACCGTATGTAATAAGTATGCAAATTAGTTGGTAGAATTACATTGTAATATGTCGTTATTTAGATATAATACAAGCCTGATAATAAAAGCTTAACACACCCAAGATTAAAATTCCGTGAGCTCTGAACCACTCAATTCTACTAAATTAAATTTTCTGATCCTATATTAAAATTAAATCTACGGACCTTACATTGTCAATTTTAAAATTAGTTTTTATTAAATTCCATCAAAGACTACCGAAGTAATCCCTTAAATGCCACCCTCAGATAACCATTTAATTAAACACAGAGTATAAATTTTTAAGGTCCCAAAAACATTCTACTAAAAATACTAGTTGTGAAATTATCTTCATCTTCTCCCTGACCTTTTCCCAGATATTTAGGGTCGGCACAGTATGACCGTAGTCTATACTGTCTATAGGTTTTTGCTAAAGTTTTTACGGCCGGCCGCCTGGCTGACGCCAACCCTACTCGGGTACTAAGTCTTATTTCGGTAGTACTGTCTTATTTAACCAGTGTGATCAAATACAATGCCGTTGCCGGGATAATCGAATGTCACGAGGACCGTGATTCGTCAAGGGCATCCCTTCTCGTCAGGTTCGCCGTTACTGTACACTTTATAAAGCTGACTCGTTGTAGAATATTTAAAATAATTGAACAAACTTGTTGCCTTGTGGTTAGAATACGCAACCATCAGAAATCGAAGTACAAAACGGATCGTATATCAGTGAACTGTATTGTATCACATACTCTTTGGTTAGAATGGTTAAGGCCTTTAGTCTCCACATTTAGGGCTATACTTGTTTTTTTTTTGTGTGTCTGATGATCATCTGGGTATTGTGGTTCGGTTACTTTGATAAAATTGTTAATGTTAAATAAATAAATAAATATGCGCTCACGCCCTTAACCCAGAGGGGTAG
>JWHW01035216.1:311637-331394 GCA_000931545.1 Papilio glaucus | reverse complement strand
GGTCGCCTAAAACTAAGTCCCCATACATATGGAGGTTAACAATGACTTTCCGACACTTCCAACTTCAAAAACACCTGAATATAATAGTGTACAAAACTCTGTAAATAAACATGTATATAATTCTGTAAATAAGCCTGTAAATACAGGACAAGGATAGACAACAAGATTTATTGCCTGTCGAAAATATTAAAAATCAAATTGTTTCCAACAATGATGTACTTATGGCCCTTGTACAGACATTGGTGGAGCTAGGCAATAGGGGTGATAATTCACCTACTACATTGAAAACAATTAAGGATATCTTAATTAAAAATCTAAAATAATGGATCTAGGTCCTGCACAGTCTAAGTTACATATTGCTCAGTATAACATTCAAAGTGCCTATAGTAAAAAACCTTTGCTTGTTCAATTCTTACAACAAAACATTGATATATGCCTACTTAACGAAACTTGGTTCAAAGATAACAAATTTCAAATACCAGGTTACAACATTTATAATAGATATTCAAAAAATAGTCATAATGGTGTGGCAATATTAATTAAGCCATACCTCAATTACAATATTATTAACACTAGATTCTATGAGAACATTCAAACTGCTGCTCTATCTTTATCAATGGTAAGTGGTAGTTTGACTGTTCTTTGTGTTTATTGTCCACCTACTAGTCGTCATATCAGATTAAATAGATTACATAATATAATTAATATAATAATAATCTTCCAAAACCAATATTTGTAAGTGGTGACTTTAATGCTCATCATATAGCATTTGGTTGTTTATCTAGTAAGAGTCGAGGCCAAAGCTTATTTAATCCCATCTCAGACAAAATCCTTCTGCTATTGAAGTTAGCTTCATCAGTGCTAGTCTTGCATCTATGTGTGAGTGGTCTGTCCATGACAATGCCATGGGAAGTTATCATTTCCCTAGAATAACAGAAATATCCTTAACTATTGATAAATATTACATTGATTCACCAGTAGACAGATTTTTATATAAAGAGGCAGATTGGACTAAATACAACACTCTTTTGAAAACATTTTTCAATAATTTTATCCTAAATTCAGATGACCTTATATTAACATATAATACTTTCTACTCTCGTTTGGATACATTAAAAACTATGACAATTCCTAAACTTACAAAATCAAACAATTTCAAAAGCAGATTGCCAACACCCTGGTGGAATGACATTTGAGAACAAAGTGTCATTGCATCTTATAATGCTTTAAAATTATATTTAGAAATGAACCATGCATGGAGAATTATATTAACTATAAAAGAAAGGATGTAAAGAAAAAAAGAATAATAGCAGTGCAGAAAAAAATTGGTTAGAATAATCTATCTAATACTTTCAGTAGAACAACACCCATTAGTAAGATTTGGATACTTAAAATGTTTAAAGGTGTTAAAACTGGCAATAGGTCATATGGAGATGAATTTATTCCCTCATTTTTGGATAACTTAACAGCTAATAGTAATTTAAGTGAAACTAGTAACCTGAATGTTTATTTTAATTTAATGAATGACAATTAAAATTTTTACTTGAACCCTTTACATGGACAGAGTTTACAATAAGTTTACAATCTAGACGTAATACAACACCTCGTATGGATGACTACCCTTACTTATTGATTAAAAATCTGGATGAATCGGCTCAAAAATTATTTCTAGATATCCTAAATCTACTTTGGCTTAATAACTGTATTCCACAGGCATGGAAAACACAGTGTGTTATTCCAATTCTCAAACCAGACAAAGCACCAGAACTTGCTAGCTCATATAGACCAATCTCCTTATTATCATGTCAAAAGGCACAATGCTAGGTGTATAATATACAATAATGGGGATAAGATAGCACCTAGCATTGTATTGTAAATATTAATTTACACTAGTGAAATTTGTAAATTTGAGACACAGTAAATAATAATGTAAATATTTTACAATTTGCTGATGACATTGCTTTGTAAAGTAGTAGCTATAATTTACAATTTAGTATTGTTTTCTGTTAGGTATGGACATACCTGCACCCTTCTATACCCGGCCTCAAAGGTACGGGTACAAGAACCCAGTATCAAAATACTTATTGGTATGTCCAGACCTAGCTTTAGCGGCCTCTTTTTGCAGACTCGATCGAGCGACCTTTGGCACATTTAGATGACCTTTTCTAGTTTTTTTTTAATTGAGTTATGTTTCGTATTTACCTACTTACTATATTTTGTATGAAATTAAATCTTTCCTTCCTACTTTAGCAGGCATAGGACTCTCAGCTAACAGATAAATTCATGGTTTGAATTACGCACAACTTTATCGCCAAAAAGTCAAGGCCAAAAGTTCAATCCGCTATCACAAGTAAAACAAAGTACACTGGCATAAAAATTCAAATCAGTACAAGTAATAACATAATTTAATAATAAACATATTTCATCCACTCTAAAATAACCTCAATCTTTATTATCGTAAAGAACCCTTTTCCAGAAAAAAGTAATTCTAAATCAATATTACTTTGTAACATTAGTACGCAATTAATTGCTCAATGAGAAAAGAAGTAGGGAACAAATTTGCCTCTGTTTATTTATACTTTATTTGGATTGGCGGCCGACCGAGGCAGGCGGTCGGGCGCAAGCGTTATGAAATACCGCCACCGTCGCCACCGTCGGATGAGGCGGCGCTGCTGGCCTGACGGCACCGGGTAAGAGTTGTACGTACGGGTCGGCGCGTATCTCGATCGATAATATCTGTCAGATCCGTACCCGGTCCATACCGGGTCGTGGCCGTACTTAACCGGTCTGCGTACCGGTAAGTACATACTGGATTTTTATACCTGTACCAATACGCCTCATCTCTATTTTCTGTGCACTTCTGTGGTTATATATTCTCTTTGATTTGGTTATGGTATTCAGCATTCAGTATTCAGAAAATATCAGCAGCTATTTATAAAATTAGAAGCATTACAAGTTTCTTGAATTCGACTTTTGCTGTTCTGAATCGGCTAGTATATTTGTTATCGGTTTTCAGAGCGTATTTGCCGGCTTGTGGTCAAGTAAGCTAAGTTTGCAATTTTAATTTACTCATTTCTTTATGCGTCGTCATGCTGATCGAAGCGAATTTTTCAGTCGGCATTTAAGGGCTTTAGAAAAAAACGTAATTTTATATCAAGAATTTCTAACATATTACAAAATTATTAAGAAGCTCATTATTTTTAAAACATGGGAAGTGCGTTATAAATAATGTTGATATCTCATAAACAAATTAACTTGGAGAACGTTATAAGTGAGATATGAAAAACGATGCAATGAAATGGCGCCATTTTTTACAATTTAATTATCAGTATATTTACAGATTTCTATGCTTGTAAATGTAATGACAATGATCGTGGCAGGAAGTTGTATTTGCATTTTTTATGAAAAAGATTGTTACTTGTTGGCTTAATACCATATTAAAAAGTGCCTTTAAAGTACTAATAACGCTAATATATATCACTTTTAACGACTTACTACTATATTTGATTAATTTTTCGGAGAATTATTTCTACCAGACATCGAATTTCCACCACTAGGGTTGATATTCGATGTCTTAATTCCTTTAATTTCCATTATCTTATTCGAATTTGTAACACGTACATATCGACGCTTGAAACCTAAAAATCCAAGCAACATTAAGTAATCTTTACGGGAGAGTGATTTAAGGTCAAATTATTAGAAAAACAAATCATAAATGGTTATCTCATTGTCGGACTTTAATGCTTTTAACATACATCTTGTTCCATTGTAACATATGATTGTTGTAAACATACAAACGTCATTTACCATACACCATGGAGGCCATCATACACTATATATATATATATATTCGCTTCAACATTCATACATCTTCATATACAAGCTCGTAGGTTATGCGTACTCCTTATATCGCCCTTATAAGTGTGTTACTAATCTGATTGACATAAGTTCTCCTTGGATGGCTCCTGCCAACACTGCGACTCATCATGCCCGAACCACCGATTCATTACATTCAGCAAAAATTGTAAGTCTTCCAGATAATATGTCGCAAACTCAACCTGGTCATCGGCGCATAAGAGACATTTTACAAGCAGCTCACCCATTCTTAATCCACAATCTTTGTTTTTCAAAGCTTTCAAACAATCATCCATAAAGAGATTGAAAAGCAGGAAGCTACACAGCCATGTCTAACACTATTGATGCTAAACCAGTTTCAGTAGGCCCTGTTAATTTTAACACAAGTGCACAACACAGTAGACTCTTTATTATAAAATTAGTAATTTTTTTTAAATTAAAATCCTTATATTATTTTTTTGTAGTTGGTGTATGATCACACATTTTTTCATCTGGAAGCCATGATAATGTTTTAACTTTGAGCAACTTTGAGAACAACGTCTCATTTTGACGTTTCGACTTACGGAAAGTGTGAGAGAATAAAACATTTTTTAAATTTAATAATGCAAAAGATTTTAAAATGCATTATTTTGTTAGGTATTGGTATACTTTAAATGCATATTCTGCAAAAATTATAGTGATACACAATATGGCAAAAAGGACATTATGACAGAACTATGACAGATAATCTAATCTTTAATTTGCTTGGCACTTGTATTAAGCAGTTAAGCTTATTTGAAAATTGTTAAATGCTAACAATGACTTTGTTAGTCAAATAAGTTGCCAGTAGCTTTTTCAGGAATTTACTTAGACCTTGTGAAACAATCTGTAACATTATTCTTGTTTGTTTGTAAAGTTTCAGTTTGGCTAAATAAAACAATTCAGAGCTAAAATGCCGGCTGCTGGTAACTGGTGCCAAATTGAAAGTGACCCCGGAGTGTTCACACAATTGATAAAAGCATTTGGTAAGTACAATTCTTTATTATATTACAAATGTATAAAAACTGATTGTGTTCCATGCTGTGAAAAATTCAACCAGTTTGAAGCGAACCAGCAATTTTTTTTTCAAACTTTATTGGTTGGAAATGGTACTGGAATGTGCAACAATGACATTTGTTGCATAAATGAGCCTTCTTAACTGGTGAAATACCACAACCTCACAGAAGACTTGCCACTTATAAATATAATCATAAGTTTTTGCAAGAGGTTCATCATTGTTAGTAATATTATAATAATATAAATATTCTCCAAAAAATTGTATTGATAGAAATTCGATTACCTTTTATTTAGGTACAAAAGGGGTACAAGTTGAAGAATTGTGGACTATAGATGGTGGGATATTTGAAAATTTGAAGTGAGTATCTAAGCACTATAAACAATAAGTATTCTAAAAGCAGCTTTTGTGTTTTAATAAATAAATAATATTTTTTTCAGGCCTGTTCATGGTTTAATATTTTTATTCAAATATATTCAAGATAATGGACCGCCTAAACCAGTTGTCACTGATGACCGAATTAATAAGATTTACTTTGCTAAACAGGTAAATTTTATACCTTTTAATTTCAAAGTGAACTGATAATAATTATTATAATTATTTATTTTAGCTAGCTTACATTGTTCTAATTTAAAGTAAACAAACTTTGAATATCCAGGATTCGCCACTGTTTCGTCCTTTGTCGTTGTAATGCCATTGCTCTTTGAGAGCATGCAATGCTGTCAGTTGGAATTTTTGGTTGCATTTCACAATGAGTTGTTATCATGAATGATGTCAGGGCATATGTTCTGCCACCAATACTTAAGTAAATAAATTATACTAACTTTATTGTTTATATAAAATTTATGTATGAAAATTGAGACTCCAATTCTTGCAGCAGTTTAGCACAGATTTTCCCCTCCAAAATTTTTAATCTTTTGGGCATACACTTAAACATATGTTTGTTGTAACTTTCTTTGAAGTTTAAAAAATTTCGCCTCAAAAAAGGATTTCCCGATATTTTATTTATCATGTAGGGTGGTAATGTAATGATGCTTTTTGGAATTATGCCTTGTTTTTAGTCGATAAGCTCCTATTTCTACGTTTTCGTTTAGCATTCTTTTGACTGTAGTTTTGCTTAAATCCTATTAAAGGGATAACTATTATAAGGGGCGAAACAATATATGCGTACGGAGGAGATTTATTTGAATTCTCGCCTGTACTGCTTTGAAGACCGCTGGGGACCTAACCTTACAAGGTCAGTTGCTTCTTTCACGGTCTTCAAAGGTCGATTTTTTACTTCATCATTTGTTAATACTATATAGAACCACAGCAGGATTTTTAAATTTTGCAACAGTTTAAAATTCCCTAGTGGAGCGTAACACCAATGATACAGTGCAATAATAGCAACTATTTATTCTTTTTGCGTCCACTCTCAAATGGAACAACGTCAATTTCTTTTCTATCTTTAGATGGCGTTAATGTTACTTATTCAAAATTAGTTGTGTCAACGCCTTGTTACTAATCTTTTATTATTTCATTTAATTGCCAAAACGCCGCAACTCCTTCTGGTCATCTCTGGGAAGTTTCGCATTAATCAGCTTTTCAGGAATTCGTTCTTTGAAAACTAAAAAAAAAAATACATCAACATTATGATTTGACATATCTGCTACATTTTTATATAATGGCTGGGGGCATGTCTCCTCCACGAAAACTAATGATGCCAAATATGCTTTCGTTTTAGCATTATTCTTAAAAGTCTGTTGAATTATTCCTCTTCACGTATTTATACCTAGTCGGGTCATAAGTTCTGTCACAAACTTTTAATGTAATTAGTTATAAATTTTTTGTTAGTTATTCAGAAATTATATATGAAATGAAAGTTAATTCAATGTAGAATACAATTTTATTTACATTATTCGAAATGCTCTCCCCCATTTTGAATACATAACCTGAATAATCGACGCGGCCATCGATGGTAGCACGAACCACATTCATATCTATTTCTGCCGCTGCTTTAACTAGACGCTCAAAGAACCTCCAAATTCTGAAAAGATCTGATTCACATTCTCCTCCAAATGTTGCTATATCTTGTAATCCAGTGGGTTTAAATCTAGACTAGAAAAGGGCCAGTTTTCATGCCCGATAAAGTTGATTCTATGAGCTGGTGCAGAGTCCTGTTGGAATATCAAATGTCTGTTTTCGAACTTTGTTAGAGAAAGAGGTTCCACTGTGTGGGTATGCCCGAGTATGAGACTCCAAGTCAAAATATGAGTGACAAAGGATAATCCCCTCGGAATACATAAGCTGCCTTCTTCACTGCTGTGGGCATACACTTTATTTTTTTGTCTATTGTAACTTTCTTTGATGGTAAAAAATGTATTACCCGAACACAGAATTTCGTGGTATTTTTTTCTGAGTACCGCCGTAACAAAGCGCGGGATTTTTCCAGCCTAATTTTTTGTAGTTCAAAAACAGTCCGGTCTTTTTAAGGTAGGCTCGTAGACCCAGGTTTTAATTTAACACTCTTTTTACCGTGGTTCTGCTTACCTGAAGAGCTAAGATTTTTTGTTTACGAACAGGATTTCGCTGAATTCGCGCCTTCACTGCTTTAATGTTCGCTGGTGTCCTAACTATGCGAGGTCGGCCGGTCCGTTCCTCTTAGGATCTTCGAAGCGTGAATCTTCAGTGTATCGTTTGAAAGACAAACAAACCGTAGTGTTATTTTAAATTTTTTCAGAATATTAAAAATCTCTGTTGGTGTGTAACCATAGCGACGTGTAATCTTCTTTCTTCGACCACTCCATATTTGGTAATGCATGAAGAAAATGAGTCTCCATGATAGGTTAAAACAAAATTTAATTTATGTCCAGGTTATAAACAATGCATGTGCTACTCAAGCTATCATTAGTATTCTACTGAATTGCAATCATCCAGATGTAGATTTAGGCCCTGAACTGACACAGCTGAAAGAGTTCAGCATGTGCTTTGACCCTCAAATGAGAGGACTTACATTAAGCAACTCTAACACCATCCGAACTGCACACAATTCAATGGTGCAATTACCTCTCTTTGAAAGTGATCCAGATGCGTCTTCAAAGGTAAGCTATTTTTTTTCACTATTCCTTTTTAATTACATTTTAAATATTAAGTTACATTTATTACTTTTTGTAACTCTTGACTACTATAGATATAATTAAAAAATATTCAGAGAAATGTAATAAGTAGAGTTATGTTGACCAATAATATTTTTTCAGGATGATGATGCTTATCATTTTATTGGATATATGGCAATAGATGGTAGAATTTACGAACTAGATGGTTTACGCGATGGACCCATTGACCATGGAGAGGTAGCCGATAAGGATTGGCTCGATGTCGTGCGGCCGGTTATAATGCAAAAGATCAATGCGTTAGTTTTTCACTTTTAACTAATATCATATAATGGTAATGACAAGTCACATGTTCTGCTATTAATAATTGTATTTTCTGCTTATAGATACACTGAAGGTGAAATTCATTTTAATTTGATGGCTGTGGTGTCAGATAGGAAGATGATATATGAACGACAAATAGATGATTTATTGGAAGCAAGTCAACTAATTCCGATGGATAATGAATATCTAGAAAATGAAATTAGGAATCTTAAGATGTTGATTGAGTACGAAGATGAAAAAATGGCAAAGTATCAAGATGACATGATAAGAAGAAGGCATAATTATTTGCCTTTTATCATAACCCTTTTGAAGATTTTAGCTGAAGAGAAAAAGTTGATGCGAGTGTACCAGAAGGCTAAGGAGCGCGCTTCGAGGAAGGGCACGAAGAAAATGAAAGTATAACAGGAACAGTGGGGGGGCACGCGCGTAGCCCGCGGCCGCTCCTCCCGCAGAGTCTCCCAGTCTAGCCCCTCCCGAGTGCTACAAAACATAGAAGATATGCAATGTTCTTTAGGTGATTTAAATGTAATTTATTCTGAACCCCAAGAGGCAGTACAGAAACCTGCTGACCCTGAAGTACCACAACCACAAGTGGCGGCCACAAGTTCATACGTGGATACTTTAGCAAAAGACAGTTTTAGTGAATTGTTAGACTCAGATGACTTTTTAAAAGACGGATTTTATTCTGAACACTTTCTAAGTGATCACTTTTTAGATGATAATAACATACTGACAGAAAATTTATTAAGTGATACCACTATAGGACAAGACTTGGTAGATACAAATGTTTCTGAAGACATTGAAACCACTACCAATCCTACTATGCCTAATTTAGACGGAGAGTGAAGTGTAGTGACAAATTAGTGCATCACTAGGCAAGTGCTAAATGGCTTTTGCTACGAAAACACGCTTGGGACATTATTATCTTCTAATGGGACTAGATATAGCATTTGGATAATTAACAAAAGAGTAGTTATTGAAGAATTAAGTAATAATAATTATCTCGATTTTATGCATCAGTTCCACTTCATTTATTATTTTGCGATTTTTACTATTTGTGTATGCCTTTGCTACTAATTATCATAATTTATTTAACTTTATATTATTAGTTTTCTAATTAAATATTTTTTTAAATTATAACGCAAATGCGTTAAAAATTTTAACTCTTCTAAAAGTTCATAGTCATTCATGAATAAAATGTGTATAAGTAATAAAGTAGATAATACAATATTAATTAGTTATTGTAGAGAATGGATAAAGGTAATAAAAAACAGGTGTAATTAATTTGTAGTTTATATTTAAAGTATATTGCATGTAAAAAATTGTGAACACACATTTTTTTAAATAGAAATTGTAAAATATTTGTATTGTATAATTGTTTGAAATTACATTTAATATTGTATATTTATTGGTTAACTAGATACCTTCGACAGAGAGCTACTTGCAATGAATATAGTTTTAAATGAAGAACTCAAATGTTAAACAAAAAAGGCTAGTGGTGTAGTAATTTGTAATCTATGACAAGGTTTTTTGTTTTAAAATTTATTAATATATAATTGTGATACTTCTGTAAGAAAACTTGTTTTTCTGTAGGATTTGCCTGTTATTTAGGAATAAGGTATCTTGATAACAATATAGCTAGCATTTGTGTTCTAAAAATAGTTTTTTTTGTATAAACATGCATATAGTTCAATCAGTAAAGTATATTGATCGCAATTGTAGCCTTTTATATAAATAATTTCTTGTTTAGTAGAATAAATAGAAGCCGCCGCCAAAAGCGACGAGGTGAGAGTTGTATTTGTGCTGTCAATATCAATTGTATCTTATCCCTCAATTTATATATATTATTATGTACACCTTATTACAATTTAAAACTTATATTAATAGAGTAAACCTAATTAACCAAAGATTTGATGTTTCAGTTTAAGAATAAATAAGTTAATCCACTGCGTTTCTGGCACAATACAATGCAATTAAAATGTTTCTAGGTAACAGTTATTTACAATAAAATGATTTTGATAGATTTAAAGTGAAGGTAGAATGATAATGTTAAGTGCTTCATTATATTATTTACAGAGAGTGTAGAACGAACATATAATGCATGATTTAAAAAAATGATAGTGATTTACAGAATTCATATATATCTTAAAATTTTAACTAACAATAAATCTTATTTGATTTTGTGTTTTTGTTTTGTTTATTGGAGAATTATCACAGTGTTTTTAGTTTTTACAGTAAGACTTTTGTTCTTTGCTTGAGACGAGTTTTTAAAATGTACATATGTTAGTATTGCATAAGACATGAACATTTGTATATAATACATTAAGGATCATAAATAAAAACAAAAACCTTATTCACTTTAGACAATTAGTAGACGCCACAAAGAATTTGGCCACTTTGAATACGCGCGTCACAAGTATTTTTAGTAGATATATTTACATGTGTGTAGTATTATGATTATATATTTTCAATATGTGTACTACTCTCCATACCTTCTATTTGGATTTGTGGTACCCTTCTTGCACACGAATTGGTGTAACTTAGTACCCAAGTATATTTTTTGACATGTGTCACTCACTACTCAAGTCAAAAAATATATCTACCTTTACCTGTCTACTGTACCTTTAAAGGTTTTTCACGTGTTGTTGTAATAACCTTATATTTCTTCACCTTTGTAATAGAAACGAATGGTTATATATGACACAGGAAATATACTTTTAAAAATCCATTATAAATTGAACTGAGGCCCTATATTATGAAGTATATGCAGTGATGCGGCCGCTTCACGTGTTGGGTTGTAGGCCTTTAGGTTTGATCATCATAGATGCGCGTTTGAGAGTGTAGTCCCAACCTCGCCAGCGGAACCATACGATCCCTGTAATGGTTAAGGTTATAATTTTTACAACAATTTTATATACATCACATACAACATCTTAAACGTTTATCAACTTTTCAGAGAATGGCAACATACAAAAAAATTTAAATATACTATTAAAATACAAACTGCTTTTAATTTGATTGAATTAACGTATATTCTGTTACTAACAATACTTTCCCTACTGATACCTAAATGATAATTTTTATTAGTTCTAAATATCTATACTCATAATAAATCTGTAGAAGTCAAAATTCTGTACATTGAAAATATGAAAAAAAATAAATGGCAGGGGGTATTACTAGACCGAGACCGAACCCAAAAATGTGATAAAAAAAATTTTGTCTGTTTGTTTTTTCAGGCATCACGCAAAAACTACCGGTTCGATTACGATGAAACTTGGTATAATTATTCTTTAACATCCTCGGCACCACACTGAGTACTTTTTAATTCCGGAAAAGTATATGCAATAAAAACCAAATTTAATTTTGCGGTTCGATCCTCAGACCTAGTTACTGTACCAACCGCAAATAATAAGTTTGTCGTAGGTTACATCACCCGCAGTGGAGTTTACTAAGTTATGCTGTAAATGTAGTGCCTAAGGTTGAATTTGGCTTGCACCGTTCGCAGCACACACGTGGCGCGCGGTCGCCACGTCAAGACGGAGTCAGAGGACGCGCGCATCAATCATATCTTTTTTAACTTTGATTTTTACGGACGTGTCGAGAGGCGAGCGTTGTTCTTATTAACATTCTATAAATTAAATCAGCACAATACTTGGTTATGTAAAAGGTCTATTTTAACTCCTCGAAAGGATCAAGCATAATAGGCAATAAATAATGATATACTGTCGCGTTTTCAAGGATAAAGTCGAGAGTATATCTCTATAAGGATATAAGGCGATATAAGGAGCACCCATAACCGACGAGCTTGTATGCGTAGATGTATGAATGTAGAAGAAGCAAGAGAGGTGTGCTAGGATCGCGCCAAATGGAAATCCATGATCTCTGCCTACCCCTCTGGGTTACGGGCGTGAGCACATATTTTTTTTTATATCTATCAATAGGATGATGGATCAAGAAGAATCCGCTAATTATCCGATATAATTTTTGAATTCATTAAATGTTCCTGGACTTCCCTCACAGACAATTAAGTGTGTTACTATAATTCTTTTTCGTAATTTAAATCCTCCTAAACTGTGCAATGGTACTCGATTAATGTCATAAATTTACAACCTAACATAATTGAGGTAGAAATTTTAACTGGTTGTGGTGCCGGGGAAAGTGTCATGATTCCTAGAATTCTTTTGATTCCGAACAATTTACCATTTCAGTTTGAGAGAGTACAGTTTCCAGTAGCTTTATGTGACGCCATGACAATAAATAAGGCACAAGGTTAGAAATTAGGCGTTCCTGGCGTAGATCTAAGCGTGAGGTGTTTTTCACATCGTCATCTTTACATCGCTGTTTCCTGTGAGAAAAATCCAAGGAACCTTTATGTTTAAATTCCGGACGGGCTCACTGACAATGTCGTGTATGCTGAAGCTCTCAATGAATGTCGTACGGTGACTATCTCTCGTTACCATTATCTTTGTGAGCATTCGTTGCAATGAACGTCAGCTTCGCTATCGGTTATACTGCTAAACAGGTACCAAAGTAGAAATTTACTACAAAAAATTACAGAAAGCGAGCGATACCGCGGGCAAAGATATCATATACTATTAATACCGTTATGCTCGATAGGTAACGTTCTACACAAATAAACTCATTGATAAGTTTCGTCATGCACGCGAACGAAGTCGCGGGCACAGCTAGTTTTAAATAATGTCCGATCTGCGATAGTAATACTGTTCAATATTGGTATATATTTATAGAGAAAGAAATTAATATGCATTACAATAAATATCTATGTAGCATAAAATATATTAAAATATAAACATGCATTAAGTGTTATGAGTGTTAATTTATTTATTCCCCTAGCCTGTCGTATATAGTAAAGATTATTCATTCCTTAGGGCGTTTATAATTTTACGCCGTAGCCGCAGCGTTTTTAACAAACTGTGCCGCCGGAATACGGCACCGCTCTGTGCTACCGGCGCCGGGGACAAGTATCGGTCCGTCGTCCCTACCGGCGACGGCATTGGTTCGGTCTAAGAAAATGCGACCCACGCCAGTTTTTTGGTGTGTTCATTGCCGGTCCTTCCTGTCGTCTTCCTACGCGAGCGTAGTATTCGCTCACGTACTCATTTATAAGATCAACCAACTCCAAATTATCCAAAACCGCTTCCTTCGAAAAGCTGCTGGTGCCCGATGGTTCCACCGCAACGAAGATATATATAATGACCAAAAAATAGACACGATCCAAGAGCTTTCCGGGAACTCTCGAAGCGCTGCTTCGAAAGCGCCGCCACACATCCCAACCCTCTTATAGTTCAGGCCGCCGACTACGTTCCAAATCCTGAGTCTACAGTCGCCAAACGCAGACCTAAACACGTCCTACTGATCCACCGCGATCAAGAGGACACTCAAACCATGGCACAGACACGACAAAACTCTCACCGTCCTCGCCTACGAGTACTACGACAGATACGCATCGCGAACACAAATCGCACCCGCGGTAAAAGCGGTCCTCACCGCCCCCAGACACTCGTTAAAACAGTTGACGACCGTCGGGGGACAGGTACGCTCCTTCCCTCGACGATCACGTAGACAACGCCCCTACTTAGTAGACGTCATTATAGTCTTAGACGGTAACACGTTCAACCTGAGAAGACACAACACACACACCGATAGATGGTAAATCCAGCAACTAGGCCCCTAAATTACATTAGGGAGCTAGAATTTTTTACTTTTAGCTCAAGATCACTCGGATCGCGAGCCCTGTATCCGATGAAGCTGTAAGAACCGTCCGTAAGGTTACCAGCAACGACATCTCCGAAAATTAGTAATTCCTGTCGTCTGATGCAAAAAAAAACGATGACGATCTGTTCTTACTGTACAGATTACGACTGAATGACGCAAAACACAACTCGTGCTGTGAATTAAGCTTTTTGGAGAATAATGAGCTACTGTGTTTAGTGTACGAAGTCGTTCAAATAAGCACAGAATAGCTAGCAGTAGTTTCGTTAATTTATTAGAATGCCCTTCGCCAATCAATCCAGATATCAGCATGTGTTCCTACATATTTTTAGGTCGCAGGTAAACTTGTGTTATTTTTCAAGTAAAACTCGAGTGCGGCTCAAAGCGTAAAGCCCATTTTTAAAACAACTGTGCGGCAAACCACACACGGTGTGTTTATTTCAAACGTAACGCCGGTGCGGAATATCACGCGGCGTGTGTTTTTTTTTGTTCTTCACTTAGTAATTTCAGATATTCATTTTTTGATGTGCAAATCAAATAATCGACCTACGAAAATACTCATTCGGTATTAAATGACTATTTTAAAATAAAAATTGTTTTTAATTTCGTAAAATTAAAACCCAGTCTTCGAAATACTACCGCAGCAATGTTAAACATATACATATATACCTTGTCGGGCGGTTAGATCTTGAGGATCGTGAAGGTAGAGACCATTAAGTCCGCGTCCGCAGGACTTCCACCACCAACCACCCTTCAGCATCGACGCGCAATTCAGGGAGGATCTATCGTTGTCTCTATAATATGAAGTACATGATGTAAGTAAAATAATCATGAATACAAAAAAAAAGCAATTCGTCACATTTAGTGCATAATTAGCAGTGCATAGAAATTCGTAATCTTCGACTCTTTCGGCTTTCGTTCATCCTTTTGCTACTGACAGGGATAGAGTGGATAGATAGCTAATATCACATCGAAATGTATTATGACCATACAATAGAGCGGCCGATAAAGCTTCAAAAAGATCTGTAGAAATAATATTATAGTATTATCTAAGTTAATTTTTTTAGAAACTCCCGTTATATGAAACAAAGTCCTTATTGGGCTAGTGTGTTATGTATCGCTACGAAGTAATTCTGAGTAATTGATATTTGGAAAAAGAAGAAGACCAAGAAAGCATTTATCTTAAGTAAAAAGTTCTACATAAACCACTTTTAGGTTTTAATATTTTGTTTAAAAGCAGAGTTTTCGACAGGTCATAACATCAATGAAGCCATCCTTGCTATGACGAAATTTTCACAACAATATTCGGTGTTTACAGCCTATAAAATATTAATGTCAGCCAACATCGATGTTTTTCATACTCATGCAAAAAGCATTGCTATGATATGATAAGAAAAGCGCACTAAAATTGTGTAAATTTGAAGATTAATTTAAAAAATTGTAACCGGTGACACCATATCAAGTATCTATCCTTGATTTGGGTTGTCCAACGGGGAGAATATAATATCACACACAAAACTACTTCGAATAAAATTATTTACTCTGTACAATTTAATTATTCTAAATACAAATATGATAAGTAATTTCCATGGTTATTCTTAAAAACTACTGCGCCTAAAAAACTAGAAAGAGATCAAAAGGTATTACTACCTATTGTACGTAGAGAAGGGGCTGTTGTTGGACCCGTACCATGGGTCGTTTAGCGAATCACCCGCATTGCCCTCGTAGCCATCTATCTCTAATTTGTAGTATTCCGCTTCTGAATATATTTTGAAGTGCGAATACTGCGCATATCTGTCAAAATACAAATAATTTTCATATTAAAAACATTTAAACACATTTTTTTAATGTTTTTTTAATTTGTATGTTGTTGTTTTCGGGTCACCTAATATGTTAATACCCTTTGAACATACAAAACTTACTGTTCATTCCTGAGGAGGATTGGTGTCAGACAGGCTGCCGGTCGTAAAAACTGGAGTCAAAACTCTTGAAAAAACTCAAAGAGAAGATCTTACTGTCCCGACGTCACATTACGGATCGGCGGTGATTGTGCTGTAATTTGAAGGTGTACCCGTATCTCGAGCTCCTACAGTACAGTTATTTTCTTGTAATACGTCTTAACGTATTGGAAAAACCAAACCGTTGTCCTACGACACACGCGCTAAAAAGTATAGTAGATGGATTCCTACCTTTTGTTTCCATCGAAGTCTTCAAGTTCCACTCTGAGCATATAATCGTCGTTGTTGGTAAGCATATAGATGTTTTCGTTGCCGAGCCAGAATTCTTTGCTAGGGTCTCCAAATCCGTTCTTGTAATCACTCCAGTCGCGATTAAAATTCTCTGCCGGAACACCATAATCGTCGCGGCGATGGATCACCTTTTAAAATAAAAGTTTTCCAATTTATTAAATCACCATACATAATTTCTGCCAATCCTTATTGGTTATATTATAAGTTCGGGGAAAATGTCTCTTTGTATATAGTACGTATAAATTTGTAATAACATCACTTTGACTGTACTATTTGTATCTCGCTGGTTTTTATATTAAAAAGGTTACATATAAAAAAAGAAACAAATTAGTACGTCTTTTCCAGATTTTTTAATGTGTTTTGCTGTCAAAATGAATAAATCTAATGAAGGGATTCTATGCATTTTAAAATTTTATTACAAAAAAAACAACGCAAGCCGCGAAAAAAACTTGCCGCAATTTTTTTTGACAATTAAGTGCTTAATGCAGTATCAGTAAGAGTAGCACAAAGTTGGTTTAAGCGTTTTCAATCCGGAAAATTAGATGTAAATGTTGCACCTCGCTCTAGTCGCCTTGTTACGGATAAAATATACCCCATTTAGCACTAGTACTAGCATCTCAGTAGTTACAAAGAGCTGAAGAACTAGGAATTGTCCTCAAAACAGTTTTGACTTATTTGAAATAAGCTGGGTACTCAAAAAAGCCCGATATTTGGGTGCACAAGTCTTCTGAAAGAAAAATGAATTGTGTACTTATTTGCGATTATTTATTGAGTTTTTCAAGAGATAATCTAAGAAGAGAAATATCTGGCCATAAAAAGTGGATCACGTTGGACAATAACGTGCGAAAAAAGTGGTTGTCAAAAGTTGTTCACTCTTTGCCAAAACTTGGGCAATAATTATGAGCTATTACCGCCAGCAATATGGGGGTTGTGCGGCGGGCTGACAACTCGCCCACGGAAAAAAAAACACTTGTTACGAAACCGACAAAAGAGAGAAGAATATGATCCGAACCCAAACTTAACGAATACTGGCGCGGAACAACGGACACCCGATTAGTTTCATGGAATGTGCGGAGTCCCTACCGACCAGGTACAATATACAAGGTCATTCGAGAGATGGTGTAATATGTAATAAGAATAGCGGCGTTACAAGAAGTCAGATGGCCTAGACAAGGAGAATGTAACATCGATAACAAAGATACTCTTTTCTACAGTGGCTCCGACTCCGGACACCATGTGAATGGAACTGGCTTTCTAATCCGAAATGAGCTGTTAGGAAGTGTTGTGCATTTTGATGCTGTCTCAGACAGAATCTGCCTTCTTCGCGTCAAATGCCAATTCTCTCATATCATAATTATTAACGCGTATGCACCTACAGAAACACCAAGCGAGGTGACAAAAGACAGTTTCTACGACGATCTGGAAGCTGTGTACGACCACACAAGCAGCTACGACGTCAAAATGCTCGACGGCGATTTCAACCCGCAAGTTGGAAAGGAAGAGGCTTTTGTACCGAAAATAGGTCGATTCAGCAAGCATAGTGTGTCCAATGACAATGGCCTAAGGCTGATCACTTTTGCAGTGCAGAAATCCATTATCGTTTGAAGAAGTTAGGAAGGCGATAATGAGACTTAAAAACAATTAGGCTCCTGGTGTAGATAGTGTACTTGCCGAAATATGGAAATATGGAGGACACGCCGTACAGTGGACCAGATTTTCCTCCTGAAGCAGATTATGGAGAAGAATTGGGTATACGCGCAGAGGATCCACTCATTGTTTGTGGACTTTAGCTAGGCCTATGACGGTATTGATAGAGAGTCATTATATGCCATTCTTAACAACTTTGGCATCCCACAGAAACTCACCACTCTTATTAAGATGGCCACTAAAAAGTGAGTTTATTTTTTATTTTATTTATTTATTTCTAAAGAAACTTAGCCTAAATAACAAATTCATACTTAACAAATACAACTTACAGGTGTAAATAATACGAAACTAAAATAAAACCTAATACAAAATTAAACTGTAGGCTAATTATTTGCAACAGTGCAATTAGTTGCGAACTAAAGAAAGTAAGTTAAAATGGGAAGCGAAATCACCGACGAGTTCGAAGTGATCACTGGACTCAAGCAAGGAGATGCGCTGTTCCCTGTGTTGTTTAATATAGCTCTCGAACACGTCACTAGAAAAGTCCTGTCACTAGACATTGGCGTACGGCTAGATGGACAACATAGGGTGATCGGGTATGCTGACGATCTGGCTCTTCTGGGTCAGACTAAGAAGGAGGTGGAATACTCGGTCAGAGCTCTCATGTCCAAAGCCTCCAGGGTTGGGCTCAGAATCAACCATGACAAGACGGAATATCTTCATATGAAACGCTACAGAAATACCAGACAAAAGCGCGAAGATCTGTGCATTGAAGATATTACGTTTAAAGGAACCGCTAAGTTCAAGTATCTGGGAAGCACTATCACGGACACAAATACACGTGAAGAAGAAATGGACATCCGCATTCACAACGCCGCCCTTTACAAGGTGTTGGTGTCTAAGCTGTTGAGCAGGAGGACCAAGATCCGTATATATAAAACAGTCATAAGACTGATCTTGATGTACGGCTGTGAGACCTGGACAGTAAACCTTAAAGAAGAAGAAAAACTTCTAGTGGCGGAGAGGAAAATCATGCGCAAGATTCTGGGCCCGACCCAGTGAAGGATGGAAACCCCGATCAAACTGGGAAATCGAGATGCTGGTAGGCGAACCGAATCTCAAGGGAGAAGTCAAAGCCCGGAGACTTCGCTGGATGGGCCACCTGCTGAGGATGGGAGAGGATCGTAACCTCAAGAGTGCGTATCTCGGAACCGAAATTGGCCGCCGACCTGTCGGCCGGCCCAGATATCGCTGGAAAGACGCCATGGAACAGCACCTACTTAAGCTCAAAGCAGCTAACTGGCAGGAGATAGCGCGAGACAGGCGGCGATGGCGCTCTCTTGTGTCGGAGGCCAAGACCCACTTTGGGTCGCTGCGCCAGCGGAGTAAATAAGTATTATCGCCAGGCAGAACTATGGATCCATCCCTACTACCAAAAATTAAGTTTAAGTAGAAAGCGTCTATCATCACTACAAATCTAGACTAGACACATCTTTAGCCACTCAGCAAAAATTAAGTACGGGTACGAGGAAATTTACAAACTCAACCTGAGGTTATCCCGACTGGAAACCAATTTAGTGTATTGGGGTTTGGGATTTACCGGTAGAGACACGTATGATTACAAAGTCATAACCAGGTTAGTTACGGTGCTTGTTGCAGATGCCTATGAGCGCTTGTAGACTTGCGTTTTCTTCGCCGTTTCGTGTTTTCTCCCGGATTTGCGGCGTTGCGCGGTGAATAGGGGTTTACAATGAATATGTGTACGTTCACCGAATATGGTCCGTCCGGTGAAAAAAAGCGCTCTATGGGTATATATATAAATAT
>JWHW01035216.1:291373-301604 GCA_000931545.1 Papilio glaucus | reverse complement strand
TTCTCCAATAAACTTTAATTAGTTACTCGTGTTTGACCCACAAAGGGACTAAATACGTGCATCTTCGATAGCATTTGACGAACTAAATCTATATGCGTTGTTGCAAAGTTGTATCTGCCAAACTCACCTCCATTATTACATCAATAAAATTGATATAGTATTATGGTTACTAGCTGCACCTGGCAAGTGTTGCAATGCCATGCCACACATATAGTAAAAAGTATTGACTCTATGTATATTCTTTTTATTGAAGTCTCTTTAAATATGTATGTCAAAGTAATTGAATCAAAAATCATTCTAAAAAAATTTCATTAAACATTATATTTTTTTTATCTACAGAGGTAATTATAAATACTAAGACGTTACCTACCTACTACCCCTACCTATCACATACTATTACGCCTACCTGCTACTACCTGCTACTACCCCAACTATCTATACTCCTACATACTTCTACCCCTACCTGCTACTACCCCTACCTACCTCTACCCCTAATTACTTATACCCCCTGCCTATTTCTACCACTATGTAGGATTATTGGTAATTCCACGTATTTCCGTTAAGCACGTCTTATAGGGGTGACTATTCGCGATGATTTTAACTCCCATAGGTATAGTGCAAATATGAACTATTTTTGAGTTATCATGTTTTTTAGGTTTTTCAAAATAAGTAAAAGATGTAACATCAAAAATGTATTTTAAGAAAGTATAAATTTAAATAATTTTTTTCTTCTGCTTTGTAAAAAACGATTAAACACTGGTTATTTATCATTGTTAAAACAACAATAATCGGTCCAAATTTTAAAAATGCGAGATGTCACTATATATTTCACAACGTTGTACCGATCAGGGTAATCGGGATAAGAAAAACACTGCTGGTAGTAATAGAACTGCCGAAAGAAGTGAAAACTCGAAACAGGTGGGAAGGCGCGACAATAGTTCAATAATAAATAAGTAATCAACAAAAATTAAGACTTGCATCTTAACAACAAAATTCAAAATTGAATACATTTTATTTTGATTTTTTTATAGTAGTACATGAAAGATAAATGAAAAAAATTCGTCGAAACTATTCAAAAAAAGTTGCTGACTCGTGTTGGTCACGGGAATCTATAAGATTTTCCCTTATTAAATATTGTCTAACGCGGCTTAAGAAGTTTTCACTTCAATAATAAGTTATTTTTTAAATTGAGTTAAAAATGGCAAATTAAGTAAATCAAGGCTTTGAGTGTTAGTTTAGTTTTTTAAATTATAATTCTATAAACTATCATTTATAACAAATGCGCTATGTCGAATAAGGGAATTTAAATGGCCAGCAAAGGGAATTTACTTTATATGATATTTAAAATGATTTAACTGAACCGCAGTATTTAATCTAAAGCTGTGAATACATAATCGGGCTGTCCGCCGATACTCGAATCGATTAAATGAGAAGGGACCTTGTGCCAACCTAAGAGCTTGCAGTAGGTCTGTCAATTATATGTTGTATATGTGCATGAATAACATTGATTTAATACGGACTTAACGTTACCTTACATTTAAATTGTCCCTCATATTTATAAAGCATTTTATATCAGAATCTTAATCTTGCATGTGTTGCATATTGGAACATACGTTTTTATTTTATTCAGATAAGTAATTGAAATATATTCTGACATAATAAATTTCAATCATCTATACAGACTGTAATGACGTATTCTTTGCACAGATGCGTGAGTATGTCGCTTTCCCTAAGCTGTTTGAAAAGAAAGTCTTTAATATTTACAGCGCGAAATAATATGCGATTATCTATAGTTCACATGAGGAACACGAGTTTGTTATGGCTTTAAAGCATTATCATGGCAAATGAATATATACATAAATATAAAAATTTAATATTCGTGTGTTCAAAATCCTCTCCCAGAGTCATTTGCTGATCCTTTTGAAATTTTTGGACGACGTTGTATTCATATATTCCCAAATGCCCTTTTTTTAGTTATACAAATTCCTTTTATCCGGAAAGTACCGTAAAGATCCTCCTCGCGTGCATTGTTTGTTTTTACAGCAAGCGACGGAGCTATACCATTGTTCATTAGTCCCTTTGCGTTAAATTACGAAGTAGTTTTTAGCTCAAAAATACCACTGTGATGTCATCGGATTCAGGTCTCATGTTATGATGCACTAGAAGTCACTCTTATTAAAATAAACAAAATATATAGCAGTACAAGTAAAGAAGTGGAACAGGTGGAAGATTTCGTGTATTTGGGGCGTGTGTTTAGTAGAGATGGTAGGCATGTTAAAGATTTTGAACGACGAATGAATGCGGGAAATAAGAGCTTTAGGTACAGTAGAAAAGAGTCAGAATGTGTCTATGAAGGCTCGTCTGGCGATAAACAATGCTGTACTAGTATGGAATGTATGGAAGTGAGAGCTAGGTTATGCAAGAAAAGCATGCTAGTAGAGTTAATGCCGTTGAGATGCGATCCTTAAGAAGTATGTTAGACGTGACGTTTAATAATGGGATTATAGGAAAAAGTGTGGCTTAAAAGTGGATGTTGTGACTAGAATAGAGAAAGGTATGCTTCGGTGGTTCGGGCATGTGGAAAGGATGAATGAAGAGAGAATAACGAAACAAATTTATGTTGCAAAAGTGAGAGATCAGATGAGCGGCTTTCAAAAAAAAGTCGATATGAGGAGCATTTATAACCGACGAGCATGTATACGTAGAGGTGTGCCAGGATCCAAATGGAAGTATATATAATCTCTGCCTACCCCTCTGGGTTAAGTACGTGAGTGCATATTTTTTAATAACGTATATAAGATTTATTTTTCGTTTTATAGTTTCTAATTTTAAATTTCATTCGCCATTCCATAAAATAAAAGGTTTTCATATGACATTATAATTAAATCATTCATATGACATTTAAAATAAGACAAAACACATGAAGGGATTTTTAATGCTGTTTTCTTATATTTTACAGAATCAAAGCAAAGTCATTTTTATTATTATTATATATTCTGTATGCATGTACTTACATGGAAAACTGAGAGCACGCCACAAGATAGTCATTAGTTATGCAAAAATAAAACTAATAGTAATGAATCTAGTTAATATGCATAGTTATTTTATCTATAAGTACATATTAAAAACATTAAACAGTGATTTTATAAACATCACACGATTGCCGTATAGTAATCGACAAGATGACAGTTAATACAAAGTTATCAAATATAGAGAGCGCCGATTTTAATGTTCATTGTTTCATTGTTATTTATACATTTAAAAATATTATGTTTGTGTGTGTATTCAAAACTGATTACGTCATCAGTTATTATCGCATCTGATAATTCGATAGGCTTCATACCTAAAGGTTATGTATATTTCATATATCTATTTTCTTTTATAAGAAATGTGTCCTAATTTATTTATATATTAGATAGGGGAAATTCTCATAGGTTCACGTAAACAACACGCGCCACATGCGTCAGCAACAATCGTCGGCAACACGCGTCAGCGACATGCTTATTTTTTTGGTAATTGTTTTCTTATATTCAATTTTGCATTTTATTGTTAAGATGCAAGGGTTTATTTCTGTTGATGATTTATTTACTTTGAACGTTCTTCGCCTCCCCACCTGTTTTGAGTTTTGTCTTCTTATGAATGCATAAGTTTGTTGTCTTTGAAGTATTTTAGAAACGTGCTTCGTTGACATACAAAAACATAGTTGAGGAGTCGATTTACAGAAAAACGTTGAAGTATTTGTAAGCGAGTCCCCTGCATGAGGGTCAAAGAATCTTTGAGGACCTTTGTACATCGTAAAGAGAACGCCTTTTGACACCAGCATCAGTCAAAAGACGTTCTCTTGGTATAATATATTTAAAAAAAAAACTATAAACGCATCGTCCTTAATCAAATAGTCTAAAATAATTGTTTTTAAATGATTCACAAGAACTCTTATAAAACAGATCGAGAGTTGTAATGTACAGTTTGTTTTAACACAATTGTGTAACGATTTCTCTTAAACGACTTAACTTGTATACGTTAAAGTTAATATACACGCTCGCATATATCCGGTCGTAAAAATATCAACGTCGTTTCTTACCTTCGTTTTCTTTAACATACCGTAGTAAAGTAATTTCAATTCTTCTAATCGTTGAGAATGTTTGTAGAGTTCGTAACTTAACATTCCTGGCATCAATGATTACCTAAAACAACTCTATCTATCTATTTTTCATACGTCGGCACCCAATTTTTTTGTTGGATAAACATATTTTTAAGATTTTTATACTACATAACTATCATGTCCAACCTAACTTATAATTGTCTTCCATACTAACTTAAACTTTGACGTTGTAACAAAAGCATAATATATTGTTGACGATTCGTTCAGTTCACAATTTGACGTTTATAATGTTGATGATACGTTTCACATATATATACGGCTAGTGAGATTATAAAATGACGCACGTAACATCGACAATAAATCAAAAATATTTTTTATCTTTTTCTTATTGATTATAATATGTAATATATACAGATGATAATCTAAAAGAATTATAGTATCTGACGTTTAGTGCTTGAAAGTCGAAATAAGATTGAAGATAAAAAAGAAAGTTTTACTTCGAATTTAAATTAGTGATCTACCACAACCTGCACATATAACAACAATTAACGTAATGCTACTAATGAGATGCTGCGTCATGCATACAATATTGCATGCATGCACATTTAAATAGTAGCTTCCTTTAGAATAACAATTAAAGCTTTATTGTGACAAAAGATGTTGGTTTTTGTGATTACTTCATTTTACATAAGTAAAGAAATGAAACAAATATCAATAGTTGCTGAGCTACTAACCCGTTATCTATATATAAATTTAAAATGTAACTGATCGCTGCCTGTACATAGAAGATATTTGTGAAAAACATTTATTGGGGCTTTCATAAAAGCAATAAAACCCAAATTAATGATTATTAGAATTTTTGTCTGTCTGTGCGTTTGTGTGCGCTAATCTAAGAAACGGCTTAACTTAACATTTAGTGTTTGTTTTATCTCCAACGGTTTATAAATAAAAAACTTATATCAATTTAAAGAACCATGTCAAACGCTTGTTAGATAAAAATGTTATAAAATAGCTGTTCAGTTGAATAAGTTGAACTTTTAGTTATACATTTTAGAAGTTTATCATGATCTCTAAAATGATGATGATTGAAAGTTTATATGAAGTTAAAGTATAACAGTATCGGAGATTTTGCAAGCATCAGGTAGACACATTGTGCATTGAGATATTCATAGCAAACGCATGTATTTCGGAGACGCACGACGCTCCCTGGTAATTGTAACAGCTATATTTGGTAACGCAGTATGTACACGTATATAGACGATTTTAGAAATTATGTATGTATTCTTACGTAATATGTTTTGTTACGTTATGTTAATACCTTATTATTCCCGAGGAGGGTTGGTGTTAGGCAGGCGGCCGGCCGTTGAAATATTACGACTGTTAGTCAATTATTCATGTAGGCTACTGTATCTGAAGCAATTATTTTAAGTACTAGGCTTAGACACATGTTTAAGCTTGTGATTGTTGGTAAGCCACTTTAAGTATGTAACTACATCGTAGACACGTGGTCATAAAACACGACCTAACACAGTCAAATAAATTTATTTTCGGTCATTGAATATGCATAATTAGATTAACTAACGAGACGAAGTAGACTTAAATAACGTGTGGTTAACTTGACAACAAGCTCTAGCCCAAAACATGTCATACAAATAAGAACAAATAAAAAAAAAATCTGGTAAATATCTCATCTCAAATGTACTACACAAAACCTTTGTGAAATAAAAGACAACAAACCTTTTTATAATTACCATGTGGTACACAAATTTAAAATAAGAAAAAAATTAATATATTGAGTATTATAAAGTTATTTCGACACTAAAGGCTTAGATAAAACTATTTATTGACATTTGTTTTCTACTTTAGTATGCTCATCTCTTCCTGCTCTTTTCCCACTTATGTGGGGTCGCCAAAGCTTATATAGCATACAGGTAAAAACCTTTCCCAAAAAATTTTTTAAACAAAAACAAAACCGACTTCAAAAAAACTATATTCAAAAACAAGAAATGCACTTAAAAGTATTAAAAAATTTTACGCAATTAAACATAAGAATCAATTCTTAATCATATTTCTTTTTGGAGTCGGTGTCAAAAAAACACACGAATTGATAACCTCCTCCTTTTTGAAGTCGGTTAAAAAGAGGAATTAATTCCGCAGTACACATTTATAGTTTTATGCCTATAATTTTAATTATTAATTAATACCTCTTAGTTTTTCGAAAACAAGGATTTATAAAGTAGTTTTACAGTAGATCAACTCAAATACTCGGACGTATCTACAAGATAAGTATATAGGTAAGCAAAATAGGTAGAATTGGCTTGAAGTGGCCAAATACTCGTTGTTTGTTGTTCGTCATCTCATCATCTTCCTGCCCTTTTCCTAACTAGTGGGGTTGATACAGTAGGGTAGATACTTTTTTTCCATATCCATCTATCAGCCGTCATATCTGAATTCACAGCCTTTTTACACATATTCATACACGTCTTCGTCTACCCTTGAACTCAAATACTATTATACTTATATATAAGTGAAAAGAAAAACTGTAAATAATGTATATCTTTTACTTGAGTTTTTAAAATTGATTGTAACTTAGAGGCGTTAATGAAATTGGTTTTATACCCGTTCCCACAATAAAGAATATGTAAATAATTTGGATGTCTTATATTGGTGTTTATTTAATTTTATTTCAATTCCTCGTTGCTATACTTATAGCTGTACTTAAAAATTTACGTTGACATTCACGTTTTAAATTTACACTGTGTTGTTTTAAGAATGTTGGAATGGATGGAAAAATAGAGGGATAAACTTTAAGGTAGAAGCCAAATGGTATCTAGAAAATAGGTACTTATATATAGTTGAATGTTTATCGAAGCAAATATTCAAATTACTAGGGTGACGGTTATCAACGCATTTAATTTGTATAAATCGATGCTGTCTTGTCTTTAGTCTTAAATAAATGAACGTGGACTGCATTTTATGCGGAGCCATTGGCCCAGAAATGTTCACAGCGCCTGCAATGCAATCCAGAGAAACGGATTGGTAACTATTATAAATGATAATACGACTGAATAAATTTACTTTAAGAGGTGTTTAAACGTGAGCATATCAAACATTTGTAAATAAATTCGGAGCTAACAAACAGTAACGATATAATGTTTTAGCGCTTTAAAATGCAATTTGTGCAACGACATCCAGTCATGAATAACTCGAAGTGCTCGTTATTATTTTCAAATATGGTGAAAAGAATGCAGATTTCTTAAAGTTAATTTCTCTAAACATCAAGTTTGTAAGTTGGCGTGATGTTTGCTTTCTTTGGGTAACAGTAAGAAGCAACATCAGAAGTAGACCATTGCGCCATAAAGTTTTCCAGGCGCAGTGTATTGCATCTCAGTTAACAGGTGTGAAACTGTAGGACACACATAGACAATCTTTCTCCATTACAAAGGATGTACCATAGTGACATGATTTTCCTTTAAAAGAAATACACATTCCTTGGAAGCACTGTTTTTGCAATTGTTCATACTTACAGTTTTTTTAATCTGAAATTAATTATAATTATATGGGAATTTTAGTTATCGGTAAAATCAGGCACCGTCAAAAACACTCAAATCAATACCCATCAGAGATCGGACCTATTGCTGCTATGTTAAAAAGTAATGCTTTCGACGGCGACCGCTTCGGGATATCATGACGTCCGTGTTAAAGAAGCACACGGAACATGATTCCTCATATGTGTCGGTAGCATTGAACGGTAGTGAAATATTTAAAACACACGAGTACACGTTTTGTACAACTTTATTGGTGTAGCCTGGATTACAACTGACTAAACATTCTGTCACGTTTGACATATGTATACCGCATAATTTATTTCATAAAAATAAAGAGGCTTTCATTGCTACCTACAATACAGGTAGAACTATTGTTTTGTAATTGACGTCACTACAATAAGGGAATGGAGAAAGACTAAAGTACTTTTGCTTTTCTCAACAAGTCACGCAGGGTGGACGCAATAATACAACTTCCTCAGACACCAAAGAGGTTAAATATGGTTTAAACGTCCATATGATTTTCATAGTCCGTATCATATATATGGAGGCAGGGTATCTTTTAAATTTTTCTCTCTGATACAAAAAGAATTGAAGATTCTAGCTCTCTTTCAGCTATGTCGACAAGATCTGAGAAGGGTTTTAAATGTATTACATCTAGATTTTAGTATGAGCTTAAATATTGAGTTGGTTATTTTTATTTTATGCAGGTAGAGTAAGGTTTCATATGGTTTTGGGGCATGAGTCTAAGACGATGGTATCTCGGTGTTATGATTGACAGCAGGTGCGACAGCGCAGCGGCCACCCGGGGAAAGGCGCTTACGTAATGCGCCATTAATTACTCATGACTCAAAACTGTAACATGGCCGATGGTCGAGATATCACAGCACATGTTTGTGCCCCGCGTCCCAGATCAACTTCTAGAGATTGTACTTAATCTGCCTTATGTGTATTTATATTTTTTAAATGGACCAACAACTTACACGGCGCGTCAATATTAAATGATAAATATTTAATGGAATGTCAATTCATTTCAAACGGAGGTTACCGGTGTGGTCTAAAGGCTTAGATTTTAAGGTTGAAGTGAATGTTCAATAATTGTTACGTAGCTAGTAGACGGGATGCCACTTGCATATATTAACTAATTTAACGGAACTGTGGGACTGACCCATAATAGATGTAGGTCCGGATACAGTTGAAAAAATGTAAAAAATAAAAATTACGATATGTCGTACCTTTTATTCAGAAAAATAAATTTGTTGCTAAATCATAATTCAGTCATCGAAAGTGCGGACGTTAGTAATCTAGTTATTGGCCACGAATATTAACGCAATAATCTTTCTTAATAAATACTATGGCTACAATTTGCCGCCGTATTTTTGTACTAGTTTTTTTGTATTAAGATTAATTACGACAAGTAAGAGCTGGGAATAAAGTGTCTACATCAGGTGACAAGTATTTGTAAAAAAAAGGATATCTTTTTTTACGGTAGAAGGTGACAAACGAGTTAGCCGTTAACCTGGTGTTAAGTGACCAATACCCATAGGCATCCGCTACAAGTAAATGAGTTGTAGATGCGTTGCCTGCCTCTAATGAACAGGAAAAAGGACATTTCCTTTTCCCTATATATTTTTGAGGTAATGAATAGGGAAAAGGATATTTCGTTTTTCTATTCATTACCTTCTCTACCTATTCCTGTACCCTTTCCCACCCTATCCATTGCAGGAAAGGATGGAAAGGCGAAGAGGACTAACATCGGGCCTCCGGCACCTTACTTATCAGACAAAACGCAAAAGCATAAAATACTTCTACTTTACGCCTGTCTTCTGTGAGGTCGTGGTATTTTACCGGTCGCGCAAAAGATGTTGTTGTGGGCTCTACCACTGTTCTGTTGTTATAAAAAGCTCCAAGCATTGGAATCAAGGAGCATTTGATACATCAGAGTAGCGGCAATTAGTACTTGTAAATACTGAAAAATAAACTGTTTTTAAGTATGTTATAAAAATATATGTATGCATAAGCTCATGAGAGTCGTAAAATAAATTATGTTGCTATATCTTTACAGACAGGATTTCCGCTGCGTAATACGTAATATCGTGTCAACGCTTTGCTACAACTTGATCGTACCAATAGTGAGAGTACCAATAGCGCTTTAGTAGTAGCTAGTACCAACAGGGCTGTGTACTGTCGCCCACCCTGTTTCTTATGCATATCAATGACATGCTGCAAAATAGCAATATTCATTGTTATGCAGACGATAGTACGTGTGATGCACTGTACACGACCCGCGATAACGTTTCTCGGGCTACTGCCGATGAGAACCGGACCAATCTTGTGTCTGAACTGGAGACCCAATTGGGTGAAGTCTCTGATTGGGGCGCCAAAATCTTGTTGACTTCAATCCCATAAAGACACAAGTCTGCGCTATTACCGCTAAAAAACGACCCTTTGTCGTGGATGTTCGTTTTGAGGGCACTCCCCTGGTTGCCACTGCCAGTATCGGTATTCTCGGCGTTG
Source organism: Papilio glaucus (assembly GCA_000931545.1). Lineage (NCBI taxonomy): Eukaryota > Metazoa > Arthropoda > Insecta > Lepidoptera > Papilionidae > Papilio > Papilio glaucus. The sequence goes on along the minus strand of JWHW01035216.1, from coordinate 291,440 downwards.
ACATATCGAGTGAAGTTCAGTTCAGACAAGGCCAAGTTGGCCTCTAAAAAGCTGGGTGTACTCAGTA
>JWHW01035216.1:245669-291275 GCA_000931545.1 Papilio glaucus | reverse complement strand
TACACCTGGTGTAAGGAAAGTATTACATTGGGAAAGGACAGCCCCATCCCGGTTTTTTTTTAATAGGCGGCCTTTTCCCGCCCTCTCGTGCTTCCAAAACTTTTCTCTGACCAGTATATCTGTCATTATTTTTACAATATTTTCTAATTTTTTATCTACATTTATTTCGTTTTCAATTTTGTGCCACTCTCTTATATATATTGGGCATTCTGTTGTCCGTAACATTGTCGCAGTCGCATGACGGGTCCTCCGGCCCCATCCCAGTTTATACGTGCCCCATTTTTAAAATTTTCCCCAGTTCCACCCTTAGGGGACCACCCGTTGTAAATCCTTCTAGTTTTTTCGTTGTAATTCATAAATGTGGTCTTAGATAATTTTTTGTATATAGAAAGCTAACAAAAGTAATTTGGGTCATATTTCTTCATCGTCATATGTCTTTCTTAATAAGGTATGAGTTTACAAAGCGCTTGACGCTGCTATAATTGAAAATAGTTCGAAAAAAAACTATACGTGAGTAGAACCTATACTCCTGACCACTCGCGTGTAACCGTGGTGTCTGAAGACCTCCCTCCCTCCTGAACGGGTCACGTAGTATGTTTACGTTTCCTTATTCTTATCCTTATTAATAGTAAATAACACTTAAATTTATTAAATTAAATTTGACATTGAAATTTGATTGGCGATATAAGGACTTCTGGTTATACTTACTTGTTTATCATATATAGAAAAAGAATGATTATTTTTTTTTTATTTAATCCTAGCCGAAGACTGACAGGAAGCGGTGCGGGACAGGCAGAGTTACGTTCTCTTGTGTCAGAGGCCAAGACCCACTTTGGGTCGTTGCGCCAGCGGTGTAAATAAGTAAAAAATTCTGTTACATGACCAAATGTAGGATTATCATAGGATCCTAATAGAAGAGTTACAGTTTAAGTCTAATTTATATCGATACTAATTTCTCTAATTTATGTTGATTAAATCTTTATGTTCATTTGAATTGGACCAACGTGACGGGCGGTGAGCTCACAACTACTCTTCTTTGTTTTTATTAATAATGTAAAAAATTAATAATGTAAATGTGTAAAAATTAATAATGTAATTAATAATGTAAAGTAAAGCATTTATTATTACAAGCGGTCAAAGCTTCTTCTAGTTCCAATAACCGTGCTACTTCACGCATTAAACTATATGTAAACTGTACAATTATAATACGAATTAATGTCAAGGTTTCGAATAATTTATGTATCTCGCTAAATTAATGTTTCAAAATAATCCAAAATTGACAAAGTGATCCGATAGCTGATTTCTTATAAAAACATAATAAATATATGCCCAAACGTAAATTACGAGAGCAGATGTCAATAAACTATCGGACGGCATCAATTAAACTGATTATCCTTTCCTCCATTATATTCTATGTCTTTTGTAGGAATATATAACGTTACAGTATACGACGATTCAAGCAACAATATTAGCCGCTATTGTCTCTACATTACGTACTTAGCTTACATTATCTGCGTGCATATAATAGGTTGGAAAGATAAACATGTTATGTATACATTGTCGGAGACAGTTATTATTCTTTTATATGTAACTGTATTATTCTTTTGTGTGTAACATAACATACATAGAAGACGAACACATACTACGATTGATTATAGAACTATAGCCCATATAAATTTTCATTTTTAGGATTTTCATATACAAAATATTAAGGGTAGCAGAGCAATATGCATAATGAGTGGCGAGTGAACTATGTTTTAAATGTGTTATAAAGCACCATTCTCGCTCCTTATAAGACGTGTACGATTACTTCAAGACGACGCTCAACAATATCCGCTTTATTTAGAACATTTATTCACCAATCAACTAAGGGAAAAGCCCACTGTAAGCAGTATTCGGTGCGTATGCCGGACGCACACATAGCCAACCTCTCAGGTAGCCGCCTTGAAAGTGAGTTTAATAGCAATAACTAGGCTCGCTTATTTAACGCAACAGTTCCAGTTATTTTTGTGTCATATTTTTTAACTACCTACACTTTAAATTGATAAGTTAGTTCGTTAACTTTTATTTGCAGTTATAATATTATTTAGGGAGTTATATGGCTAAATTAATGGCACATAACTGTAGAAATGTTACGGATACTTATGTAAATAATACATATATTCCAGGATTAGTTGGCAGGCGAACGAAAATGAATTAAAACAGATATGTAGATGCGCAGATATAAACTGTTCCGAAAACACGTTTGAGGTTATCGACTTTATTTTGATATCATTAGTAATGAACATTGGCGATTTTATTACTATTAAGACCAAAACAAATTCTTCGAAGAAACGGTTCATCAAAAAGCATTATATAAAATGTAATAAATTGACATACAATTTAACATAAAATTAAGTGTTCGCTATTAATAAAAATGTAGATTTTCGACTTTGATGAAATTGGTTATTGCCCTCGCGGATTGTTTTGTTTATTGTATACAAACTAGACGAACTAATTAATTCCGAGACTAATAAGTTAGTTAGATGTTTTAATTATAAATAACTAGCTGGTGTCCGCGGCTTCGCAAGCATTTGTTTTTTATTTTCCTCGCTGGAAATTTTAGTAACTTGGTACAATTTGTGCGTAAAATTTCATGATCATCGGTTGAGTCGTTAAAGCAAGATTTCATAACAGACAAACAACTTAAAATTCTCATTTATATTACAAGTTCATATTTATTTTACTACTCAAACTGCTGTGATAATGGTTTTTCAAATGATCAACATTGTTTCTGTTGGGGTGCGTCTAGCTCTGGCGAATGTGCAGCGAGTTGCATAACAGTTAGCTAGAACAAATAGAAATATACTGATATATCAGTAGTCTACGATCTTTCGCCAACAGTTCCAAATTCTTGAAATTTCTTATTCATTAGGGAATGGCCTGATATTTTCTCTTTAAGTAATGCAAATTAACACAGAAAGATTGCATTGATAATATTCAAATGTAATCTGTTGTCAAGCCCAAAACCAAAAGGTAAGATGATATATGAAGTTGTTTTAAATTGATATTAGTTCATGAAGCCGCGGGGCAGTGTGCTGCTGTTTTAGCAATGGCCGCTAGTCAATACGCAATACTTTTTCGTCGTATAAGATTATTTCGAAATGCGCAACTGGACCGCAATGAGATGGATAAATCGATCGCTATCAGACTTCAGCTTTAGCCGGCACCCAATGAGAACTTAGACTCGCCAATGCATTTATTGCAAATGCGATTACCTTTGTTAAATCGACTATCTCGGTCACATGAATGCGAATGTTTCGTATTTAATAATACTTTGCATTGTAATTATATCACTAGTAGGTAGTTACCGCGGGTACATGAGGTAGTTAGGTATAATCGTTAGCCTGTATGTAGACATTATTTGTTGACTGATTAATTTTTAAGCAATAGACAAAGTTAAATACTATTTCGATTTACACATCAAATCTAAACAAATCTATCTTCTATCTATATTTATACATATATATCAAAGAAACCTAAGTGATCTAGCATCGTACAAAAATACTAGACCGAGGTAAGTGAAGTTTCACAACACCTCGGGAAAGTACTAAGAGGGATTGTATGTTTATTATTCGTTAACAAGAGAACGAGATCGCAGACGAAAGGCAGTAAACGATATGTTTCTAACTTGTCGCTTCAAAATATTATGAGTACTTGTATTTGTATGTGATCTCTGACGTGTAACTTCAACGCTTATTATACAAAATTATTAATTATACATACGATATCAACATTTATAAGGCAAATATAAATTCCTCCGATGTAAAGTTCATTGACTGTTGATTCTCCCAGATCGTTTTATTGCCCCCGGTGTCAAAAAGCCGATTATAAGATAAATTTCTTTTACCGCATAACAATTTTTATTTATAGAAGAAGGTGGCAAACGATTTTTTTGTGAGTGAAATGTCACTGTTTGCCTAAAAGAGGCATTTACAGCTACACCCGGCTCGAGGCGGCAGTTACTTTATTATTATTGCCGGATTGGGGGCCGCCGAGCTCTTAGGTCGCCGGTCGCTCCATGGAATGACTTGGCTCAAGGGCCCCGAGAGGGGACCGCGGCTTGGGCTGCCACTCATTACGTGTTTAGCATTCCGATCCGAGAGTGCCGAGCCTCGGCTCGATTGGTAGCTATTATTGGATTACGTGGCATACGAGCAAGCAGTTCACTTGATGTTAAGTGGCCGCTACCCATAGGCATCCGCAACAAGCAAATTAGTCGCAGATGTGTTGCCTACCATTAATGGACAGAGGAGGGGATAGACAGGAAAAAGGATATTAATTACTCCTATTCATACACTCCCCCTTCCCATCCTACCCTTTGTAGCAAACGATTAGGAAGGGAAAGAGCACAGACATGACGGGCCTCCGGCTTTCCTCATCAGACGAAACGCAGAAGTATAAAATACTTCAGGCCTGTCTTGAGTGAGGTCATTGTATTTCACCGGTCGAGCCAGACCATTCAAGCAACAGATGTCGTTGTTCCGGGCTCTACAACTGTTAAATGTGACAATATAACTATCATATCATGTTATAAATATACATAAGCACTCATACCATTAGCCCAGCGGTGTAGGCAGAAATTACGTATTTTCATTTGACAAGGTCTTGGCACACCTCTTTCGCTTCGCGTCGGTTATTTGTACTCTTAATATTGCCTTTCTTTAGTATTTTACCAAGCCACCGATCTGGTCGGTTCAACAACACCTAGCAACTTATATAGTGTTATATATATCATAACACAACGCTTAGAAGTGGACAGGGGTTAGCACTTCTATTTAGCACGGTTCTAGCACATCTTGTCGATACTACTTTTGCAATATGATTGTGTCTTATCTCTTCTCATTCATCCTTTCAATATGGTTACTACGGACACAAAATATTCTCCTGCTGTAATAAAACGTTAATATTTTATTACAGATGCAGAATATTTTGTGAATTAATTACAACGGTAAAGGCGCATACTAGGAGCTGCAAGAATACTCCAATAAACTCACTCAATACTTCGTTCAGGTCTTGAGTATACTCGAGTCAAACTCACGCCGTGCACCATCGTATAGTCACGACAAGTAACGTAAAGGCTCGTGACGTCTTAACTTCCTAATATTATAAATAACAATGCAATAACCAAAGGACGTGCCTGCAACTTATTCGGGAGCTCTGTTGAATTAAGAGGTTAACGTGTTATAGGTGGGGCCAAAGGGTATATAACGAAGAAAGTAATGAGAGTGGGTAGAGGAAGACCGGAGGAAGTATGGACGGATCCTTTGAAAGATATACGTAAGACGGGCGTGTATTCACATATAAAGGCTGATAGAGGGGAATAGGGATATCAGAAGGAAGAGAAGTACCTGCAGTGCCGACTCCAGATATATAGGATAAGGGCATAGACATGATGAGGTGATGATGATACAATCAGTATTTGGCCATCATAAGACGATTCTATCTATAGTTGTCTTGTGGATACGTCCGATCATCAAACATCGTATATGAGCTAAATCAAATGAAAAAAACTTCTTTATAAATCCCTTTCTTTTCAATTTCCTAAAAACTAAAAGGTAAGTCATTAATAACTAAAAGTATAGGGATAAAACTAAGAATGAGTACTGCGGCATTGCTTCCTCTTTTGGAAAATATTTTACGTATATATACCTAATAAGCTTTTAGGTTTGAAAACCTTACTACCCATTAATATGTTCCTTCATTGATAATAATTGTTGTTGGTTTGTTGTTGATTAATAAGTGATAATTCGTGATAAAATTGCGTTATAATTAAAAATATCATATTCACGACTCAAGTAATCGGTGATCGTACTCAAATTGACCGCATGTTACTTAACTCAAGGCCCGTGTATTAAAATATAGTACAAATTGAGTGCACTTATTTGTTGGCGGTTGCAGCTACTCGTCGCGTATAGAATTCGTTTAGTTAACAGACTAATGTCAGTACACCGATGAACGTTAATCAGTCAAACTCTGATTGCGAGTATATTTTTTCAAGTGGGCGCAACGTCGAAGAGAAAACAAAATGATATCGAGTGCTCGATTACGCAACCATTTGGGACAAAAAGTTCAACGTCCTATTTAATAAGAAAACCACTTTTTAAAACCTGTTCTTTATGTCGATCTTTGGACAAGCTGAATATGAATTATCACTCGCAAGTCTTGTATTTACTCACAACTCATTTACAGTTACAGCTAGTAATTAATATACGTTTTAGATTCTATTCCATTTCTTAATTGTTAACAATAATAATACTAACTTTACATCGGACTTGCCACCTATTTATTGGTCGTAGCACTCATGTTTATCGATTAGAGAGCAGATAGACTACAATTTTACTATTTTAATTTAATATTTAACAACATATTTGTTCCTCTACACGTACATAATTTCACGTATTCCATTAAACTACTCTCTTTGTTCCGCAATATCTGTTTTGAATAAGATTATCACGATGGAAGATGCCTTCTAAAAGACAGTACTACGACAACGGCATCATTATGCTGCTAAACAAGTCGTTTAAAATATAAGACAAACTATGATAACTCTCGCAGTCGTAATTGTGATGCTCAATATTTCAAATATTCTTGAAAGTACTCTATTGCATCTATCACTTCAATCGAGTGAACGTATCAATCATTTTGTCTTTTAGTTCAATAAATATGTATCTACGATATATATAGATATCCTTATCAACTTTATTATGATACAAATTTTACTTCCTCAGTATAATACGGATGTTTAACTAACACTAAACTAAAAATGAATGACGACGAACATCTTTTCAGATGAAAAAGTGAGTGGAAGCCTTGGAAGAAGGTGTCTTAATAATTATTTCGTTTGGATTGGTAACACACAAAGAAAGACTTTATTTTGTGTATGAAGAATGATTCAACTATCCTTATTTCTCTTATCCCTCTGGTTCGCCGAATACGACATTTTCCGATATTAGGCTGTAATAACATAGTAATTAATGCATTTCTTATTATTTTTTTGCGACAATAAAACATGGCGTGTCCGATAAAAAAAAATCGTTTATAGTTCTACTACGCAAAAGAAATCAATTGAAAAAAGCTAAGCAGGTTTGTTGACTAATTATTTTACATTTGACAAATTTAATCTTCAAATTTTGCATTTATCATTTCTATTCTGTATCTACTGCTGTAGTTGGATGTCCGCGAAGGCTCATAAGCTCTGTCTCTTGATGCTATCAACCAGTCAGCTCCCCACCTAAACCACGACCTTCTTATTTTAAGTTCAAACATTATGTCCCTCCTGTGTTTTCGGACCAGACGGTATTTTACTATTGATGTCATTAATTCCAGGTGGATGTATCTTGTACTCTTGTGTATCTTGTACTCTGTAACCTTAGTGGTTTTAGCACCGGTATTCTCCGGCAATAGGTCCATCGAAGGACTTATTTTTTCCATTTATCAATTCAACTGATATTCTAGGGACTACCATTTCTGGACTTCTGTAAAGTTATATAAAAATCTGGTTCATTCTCCAAGGGTTAATTGAAACAGTAAGATACACCCAGCTATAATTTATGTAACATTAATAAACTTGAGAATATCATACTTTCGAAAATATTTAGTGGAGCAAAAGCGAAGCGTAATGTAACACGTCGCGTAATACCAAAACTGTATTTAAGGCAAATGTTAAGTGCTCAGAATTATGCTGGCAAAAAATTGCTATACAGCAACTGGTCACTCTGGTTATTACTTCTGTCGTCAGTCCTTATGATTGCATCTTTTTTTATTCTATTATATTCGATACACAACAACCGCTCGTTATAAGATGCCCATTGTACTGTCTCTTTTTACTGATTATTTTAAATAGTAACAATCACAAATAATTGGATTTTATTATTAAATTAAATTTGAGAAATGCAATTTTTTAATACGAATGTTATTAAATTATATTAACAACATTATACAGCGTTATAATAATTCGTATCAGGCATTACAACTGCTGTGATGTGACAAATGTGCCAGTTCGTGCACTTTAATTTATGATCCAGTTAATTGCAACAGTATGCAAGTTGTCTGCAACAGGCGACTTGTGCAATTTAATTTACGACGGCCCTAAATGCTGAAATGTCACTAGGAAGAACCCATTACTTATTCGTGATAAAAGTCGATTCATTGTAAAATACCACCTAATGTTCTTCATTGCATTCACAAAATCCTCATACAAATCTAGTGCTAAAGGAATTTGATAGATGGCGTCCTTATTTAGTGATTATACCACAATATATTTAATTACATGACCTTGTAAATTAAGATAAAGATTTCTTTTATGTAGAGAGGTGGCAAACGAGGAGGCTGTTCACCATATATTAATTAAGAAGTCACCGCTAAAACAAAATCACAATTTTATTTAATGTATTTCGTTATAAGGAAACTTGTGTTGCTTTTTAAGGTTCATTGCACCTAAAATCGAGAACTTGAGTCCTAAATATTTTTTTTACGGTACATGTAACCGGTCCATTAGAGTTATACGATCGAGGGTGTTTATTTTTATTACATAAACGTACGTATATTTTGAGTCTACTTCATTTTCTCTTCAAATGCGTTACAATATAGAATAACATGCGTTAATGTAAAAGAAGTCTTATGTTTGTAATTACCGCCATCCTTGACCAACCGAACACGGCCGTGCACCTCGCTATCTTAAATTGCCGCGATACTATTGTTAGCAAAGCACATTTTCTCACAACAAGGGCGGAAGGCACAAATCTGTAATTAACAATAACTTGGCGGATGCTGAAGAAATACATTAATAGCATTGTCATAGCATTCTCCTTCAAGGTTTATAAAATAATTTGATGATAGATAAACATAAATATGTTTTAACGACGCAAGTTTTTAAGTAACGCTACCCGTAGACGTTTATGTACGACAGAGAGGGGATGTAGATGAGTACAGAGTTGCGTCCTGCGGTCAGTCAGAAAAGGCTAGATCCGTCTGTGGTTTTATCACGAAAATCCGAGTTACGTCCCGCGGTCTGAATTGTACCTGAAAATTTCATCCCACTATGCTCGTCTTCCACTTCCAGAAGGTACAGGAAAAATACGTATTACCTTCATAATAAAAACGGCAAAGGGGTGTGGGTTAGGTTAGTTTTATTTTAATATAATAAAAAATACAGTAAGTTTAGATTTGTTAAGTTCGTTTTTGCTTTATTAAAAAAAAAATCAAAAAAGGTTCGGTCAGGTTAGTTTCATCTTGATTCGCTTCCGATTTTTAAATAGTGTGATTTTTAACACAGGACGTGTTCGTGTGTCTGCGATTTTTAAATAGTGGCGGTGATACTATTAATGGTCGGCACGGAACTAGTAGGGATAGGGACCCAGTGGACAGCGGGAGCGGATGAAAGTCGGCAGTATCCGATCACGAAGAGGAGGGGAAGGGGTGACAAGGGAAGGGAAATAAAACAGATGAATCTCTTACATACTAATTAAGCACCTTATGACTTAGAAAGACAACTTCGACGACTTGCCGGATGCTAATAAAACAATGAATGTCCTCAAAATTGTTATTATCTCCATGCTCTCCACCAACAGGTATTGTAATCCTTTTGAGTTTACTAAATGATTCAGAAATAAACACATTTATAAAATATATTTTGTACTAGCTGTTGCACGCGCCTTCCCAAGCATTCGATCCTTGTTTTCCGCACTGGAAATTTTTGTCGAATCAAAGGGAAATCAAGGGGGATGTGTAAAGAACTTGTTATTGTCAAAATATGAAACGTTACCGTATTTTCAGTAAATGTATTTATTATAGTAAATAAGATAAAATATTAAAATATTATATAATTCTGCACATGCCTACAGTATGAAGGCTGTATACAGTTCTCACGGTATCATTTTTTCTCGAACAGCTATGATAGAAGGTTAAACCTTGAGTAATTAAAGTCATGAACTGAAATAGATTATCGTAAATATTCTTCTATCGAGTTCAAATTATATTTAATAAGGAATCGATTTTGAACAGATGTGCCGATTCTATTTTTATCTAGCGATCATAGACATTACTAATCTCCACTGACCACTATGAAAGCAATGCTTATAATCGGTGTGCGCCGAATACTTTTGTAATCGACGTATAGATATAGGCCGTATTTGGGACGTAATAGGCCTTGGGAACCTTGGATAGGATTTTTTATGGTAGTAGGCGGCAAATGAACAAGCGTCTAAACTGATTTTAAGTGTCCGTCGCTTGTCATCGAAATCCGTGACGATCAGGATAGTTATCGAGAGTGCAGTGGAGAGAAAGGGATAACGTAACGTACACCACAAGTTAAAGTAAAAACTGAAGTATAAGAGAAGAAATTATATCTTAGTAGTTTCAAAATTTAGACATTGATTGAATTAAACAATCAACCAATGGTTATTTTCTCCGATCACTTTGTTACCGTTTATTGTACGTCAAATATTTATTACCTTTTCAATTTAATATGATTCAATCTTAAATTAGCGATATTAATAATAGTGTTCGATCAGAAAATAATAGAAGCAAGATAATCGGCGCTATAGTGGCTTGACAGTGTTAATCTACTGCAACGATCGGAAAGTCAAATGAATTGTAAATAATATCGTAAGCGAAAGGAATTCGTAATTCTAATATTGACACTTTAATGAGATTATAAACAAGAAAGAGAACAAGACATGCTACAGATACAATTGATTTATTTACATAAAATTATTTAAACTTTCGTGAGACATATTTTAACATATTTTAACACATTGACAAACATCATTTATTGACAGACTGGACGATGCTACCAACGAGAAAATAGTTCGAAATGTGATGTAAATGTTATGTTGAATGTCTACCGCATGCTGACTGCTCATCTGAAATGTAGTGAAATGAGTAAACACAGATGTCTTACGACGCAGAAAAGATAATGGCGGAATTCCATGAACACGGAAGAGGGCGCTCGTTCTACGGGGATGAAAATTAGAATGGTATTATTATCACAGAAGAAGAATGCCGATCAGCAAGAATAAAGAAGAACCTGACGAGAAGGGATGCGCCCGATAAATAATAGTCCTCGCGACATTTGACTATCTCGGCGACGAAATTGTCTTTGATCACACTGATAAAACAAGACAGATGTATGTACAAACAATTATTCCCAAGGAGGGTTGGCGTCAGGCAGGCGGCCGGTCGTAAAAACTATAGCCAAAACCTATACAGTATGGACTACAGTCATGCTGTGCCGACTTTACAAGAGTGGGAAAAGGGCAAGGAGATGATGATGATCTTGAATAAACACTTAATATAAAATTTAAACAATAAAAATACGTAATTTTATTTCATTTTGATTAATATTTTATTTGAGTATATCTTCCAAAGGCTATTTGAAATATAAAATCTGAATATTATTTTCTTTTTGATTTTTATTTAATTTTTTTATAAACACCGTATACTTTTTTAGAAGTCGTTTGTATTTTTTGAAATATGTTAAGCATTTTGGGGTAGCGCCGTCAGTCTGGCATACATACATACATACGCGGCAATAGTCGAGCTTCACTTTGAACGTTGATTTTATATGGAACGGGGTATCTGGACGTGTATTAATCTATGTCGGCACTATTATAATATAGTCCCTCCTATTAAAATGTGTATATTATAAAATATTAATCAATTTTAATTTCGAAAAGAGAATTGCATTATTATTACTTTATTACAAGTAACAATTTGGCAGCTCGGCATACATAAAGATAAAACATTACAAATATTTATAAAATACTTATAGAGGGGAAAACGAGATAAAAAACGAACATGTATGCATTTGAGAAAGTTATAAGAAATGTTCCATGCACATGAGACATGCGTTAATACTGCGCTCCACTGATATAACTATTGGATGTCAACAGTAACGATAAACATACAAGTACACAACGCGCACTCACAAAACTACGCTCAACCAAGTACTCGTACACCCACGCACACATTGCTCACGTCCCCACATACGCGCTAACATAGTTTAGTATTGTATTTCTGTGAGACCTGTGTTGTAAGATGCCTTGTCACTATTTAAATCAAAACAATAATTCATAGGCTCATACAATGATACTTATGTATATACGCACTTTAGAAGTAATACTTTTTTAGAGTAACAAAACAAAAATAACTAAAAATTATAATCGTAAAAATTAACTCTAATCATTCTACCCAAAGGCGCCAAAACAAGTATGACTTTAAAAAGTTAAAGATTTCTCGTAAATCTTACCACCGATAAAAAATTTATAGGAAACGCATTATCTGACGTCAGTTATCTATGCTGGTGATCATAATTCTGTGGGACACATTGTCAGTTCGCATTGTTAGTTACCTACGGTCTTTTGTTATTTAAAATAAATACTATCTCATGTTGTATTTAGCACAAAAATAATTTCATTGACAATAGAATCCAGTGTTTCTATTGTGTCAATATTCCCAGTTCTTACTTTCTAAAATTATGTCACCGAAATAATTGAAAAGGCGATCTTTTAAATTAAAATTATTCACACGATAAAATTATGCATCGTCCGTCAGTAACGCTTGAAAGCACTCTGTGCTATCCGTTGTATGTGTGAAATAGTTTAAAGTATAACAATACGCTCTTCAGAGCGAAAGTTTATTTTCACTCTCATTAGGCTGAGCATTCATTACTGCCTCATAAAGAGAAATCTGACACCTTTACCTGGTCTATTAATTATTATAAAAACAAATTTGTTTAAGAAGAAAATTCTTCACTTACGGAATTATTATTATTATATTTATTTATAAAATGTCGTATTCGGATAACGATTTTAAATATTAGATTGAAAGATTATAGAAAGCAATTTACCGTTTGTAATTTAGGTCTTATTACTACTAGTTAAAAAATAAAATTAACTTACTTTTGTTACCTTTTACGCTCCGCTTTAGTGCAAAAAGACAAGCATTTCTTTCGCTAATTCCTTAGATATGTATTATATTTTATACAATCATAATCAGTTATGTCAAGTCTTTATATTTTATGGAAATAATATTTCATAAAATATTATTACTTTAAATATTTTACTCTTAAAAATTTAGGCGTCAGCCTCGGCGCTTATATCTATTTCAATCACCAATTACTAAGTTTTTGTTTCATGGGCAGAAATAACGGCGTTAACGAGACATACCATCATTTGTTCGGAGGTAATGACTGGAAGAGCGAATTTCAAAATATAGTGTATTGTAATAGTTAAGAGTATCATATACTACTGGGTGTGGATTGAGCTTCGCTCTGAGCTGTCATATCATCGTTAGATCGTGTTTTCTCGAACGATATTTAGCATTCATTCGAATGATGATAATGACATCTAGCGTCGTCCCACATAATTTTATAGGTACCAGTAACATTTGGCCTTGTTGTCAATCGATTTATTATTATCCAACGATAGCGACGGCTAAGTGATGCCGCTCTCAAAATTTGTTTAGTTTTGGAGATTCGCGTTTTCAGGGCACAATAAAATACAAAATGGTATCGTTAGAACCGTTTCCGAGATTGCCAATTATAAAGTAATGTAGGTACTATATATTTATAAAATTGCTATTTTATGTTTTATGTCTATATATTTTTCACTATATATCAATAATATTAATGCGTTATATCTGTTCACCCGGATCGCAGAAATGACTGGTTTTGTATTTTTTATAGAATTCACTAGACTTAACTACATCGCATTAAATTAAAAAGATGTTTGTGATGTTATAAACGATCTTATTATAATCTGAAGATTTCAACTAGCCGAAGTGAAAACAAAAACTGTCCCATAACCTTTTTTTTCTTTTTACAATCTAATCTTCATAATCCAATAGCCCCCATGATGCTCGAGTATGTACAAGTTTAAAATCATCGGCTTCCGGGATGTAAATCCTACGGGCTAACCGATATTAGCAGAATTTTAGTAATGAGTATTTTTTATAGTAAGTACTACGTGACAAACGATCAAGAGGCATGATGCGAAGTGACAACCGTAGCTGCTCGAATCCATAAGTTAGAAGAGCTACGTTACAGGTGTGGTGTAACGACTTACGACGTTGACACGTAAGAGTAAGAAACAGCAAGAGTAAGGAAGAAGAGAAAACTTTTGCCGATGTGTAGTGATTGTCATCTTACATTTGGGGCTATAAATTCGATGAGAAACAGAAATCGATTTCAGTCAATGTTTAGGTTAAATACTTGACAGCATCAAATTTGAATTGAACATTCAAAGCTTAATTACAAAACAACCGGAACATAAAAATGTATAAATAAGATATTGTAAGTTAATCGATTTCGTGATTTTGTTTTATAAATATTAATGACTTTGGATATAGTTTATAAACAAAATAGTTGATGTTGATATATATTTGTGAGGGAAATATGTATAAATATGAATAACGAGAGAAATGTACAATCTTACGCGTTACGTAACACGATTTATATTCTGCGTAAAATACGTGATAGTGGTGATAAGGTGTTCTGTGTTACATCTTTAGGTAGGACGACATACTTAATATGTTGATCCGATCGTTACCAAACACAGCTGACACCGACTCTAAAAATAAATATGATTAAGAATTGATTAGCTTAATTAGATTAGCTTATGTAAAGAGCTAGAAATATTTCATACATCATTTTAATGTAAGTCCTATTGTTTAGCCTACGTAATGCATTATCAAGGATAACTTTAAAACTACCGGTCGAATCTTGACAGACAAAAATTGGGACCAATCGACAAGCATTAGCTCTTGTACAAAAAAAGAATCACCGAAATCGGTTCACCAGGAGCGGAGTTCTGAGGTAACAAACATAAAAAAAAAACATACACACGAATTGATAACCTCCTCCTTTTTGAAGCCGGTTAAAAATACTGGATTGTTCAGATGTTTATTAACTATTTGAAATTGCGGGCATGCGGACAAGAACAGTAGTTTCAGTGTGACTATGATGATAACTTACTATTAGTGACGACCTGATTGTTTTCATCAAATATGTTAAAGTATAAGTTAACGTGATTGATTTACGTCTTAAATATCGGGCATCTTGTTTTGAAGGACACAACAGTCATAAATTTGCTCTTCTCTGATCAATCTAATATTAACCTTTAACAGAACAATCGAGCGATACATATTTATGTGCAAATCAAATCAAATGTATTTTACATGTTATGATGAGGCTCTTTTAATAAAAATATCGTCGTAATATCGGTCTCAAATAAATATTTACCCGGAATCCGTTATAATAGTTTCAATTTATGTATATATTTATATATATACACATATATAAGAAGAATCTGGCTGATTGATATATCAAAGCACAGTCTAAACTAGTGGGCCTAGAGACTTGAAACTTTACATAGACATTTCTGTTATGACGCAGGGGAGCACTAAAAAAGGATTTCTTTGTACTCATCTCCTAAAGAATTAAAGAAAGGGATGAAAGTTCGTACGTAGAAACTACCCGTGCAAAGCCGGCGCGGGTCGATAGTATATTGTATATGTTATATAAAATTTATTCAAAATTATAAGCGAAAATTAAGTTAATGTTCAAATAAATTATGAACCAAAACTAAACAATTACCGCATCTTACGTAATAATGGCCCTGTTACATCTATATTAATATTATAAAGAGGGAAGTTATATGTAAGCTGAAAAATAACCTTCGCTAATTATATTTTTCTAAATGCACTTCAATGAATTATTCACTTAATTACTGTTTTTATATTGAAACAGAAAAACTTTAAATAAGTTTCCGTGGTTAAGAATTATTTCTAAGTTTTAATAGAACTGTATGAGTAAAACTGTTATTTAATCTGTTACTATATTGCTTAAAGATTGTGCCGATAAGTGTGTGACGCGCATTGAACTGTTAGTTATGCAAAACCATTAGTCAATTATGTTAAATTAGCTGAATCACGACCCTTTCAGCCAAGCATTACAGCAACTAGATTTAACTCATTTCCTAGGTTCAATCCATTGCGATATACCGATAACTATAAGCCTTCTGTTAACGAAATATGATGTTTTTTATATTCGATTTGATTTTGTTTATCGAATATATATGTTCAACAGAGACTAGAATTGAGAAGAGAGAGAGGTATGCTGAGCTCTGACAACAGTCTGAGCTCAGCATACCTTTCTCAATTCTAGTCCCAACTTCCAATGATCATTTATTGTGAATATTCATGAGTAAAGTGATTATAATATAATATATAATAAATTCATTTAAGTGGGTTTATAGATTTGAGGGTATCTGTCGGTACGTAATATTTTTTCTTTGTTTAAATTATTATTTAGAGTTAATTTTACTTTTGTAATTAAATGGTTATCCATTACATTTAACGTGTTTTATTGCGCGCGCGTTACGCTTAAGTAGTTTAACTTCTTACGCTTGTTCATAAGTACTCACACACTTTTTTATTTGAGGTTACTTTATTTCTTTAACGATAAGCAATATAATGAAATATATCTCGTCAGTATATACATCCTGTTATGGCGTTCGTTATGCAACACTATAATAAATTTAAAATCACTTGACATTTGTTGTATAAGACCGGCTCTTTGACGACCTTAGAACTTGTACTAGTTACCACGTATATGGAAAATATCGACAAATTACTAGAACAGTTAGATTTTATATTTTTAATTTGTTTTTTTTTTTGCATCTACTATGTATAGTATAGTATATATATAGTATAGTTATTGTAGCCGTATTTTGTTTGTTTACGTTATTTTTGTTGTATTTAATTATAATTACTATTCATCAGAATTTGCTTTGAACACCGTAAGACGTGGAGACATCATCGCCGTTTTAATGATGTAGACATTGTATACTTTGTTACATATAACTTATAATAAGTGGGTCCTATCTTTTAATCAAACAAAATGGAAGACATGGACAAATTATTTTTTAGCAAAAGCATTTGAAAATTAGTATTTTCTCAATTGTTTTTGATACGTTTACGAGTAATAATGATCGTACACTGAGAAATATTTTTCTTTTATATTTATTAAATTAAACATCTGTTCTTCTGTAAGTAACTCTCAAGACTTTGCTTTATTCGTGAACATCTAGTTACGTTGTTATCTCAAAAAGTTACGGTGGTATAAATATATTATACATTCTTTACGAAAAAGCTGAAACACGAGTTAAAACGCAATGAAATTTCGTAACAGACATAAGAATGTTATTATCAATTTATCTGCATGCCTACGGAGCAATCTTATAAACACTGCAAATATGATTCCTGCGGTTTTTGCGATGATATTACTCCACCCAATGTTCCAAATGCTTGAAAGTATTACTTTCGATTTTTATTCAACGCACCGTCGACAACCGAAGTCAATGTTAGATGTGATGTCAGTGGACATTAATAATACTCGGCAGTCCGTTGTAAGTAGGTTATAAAGGAATTATAAATAAATAATGGCATAAATAGATCCTAATTTGGTAAACGTGTCGTTTCGATTTACACTCGGCAAAGGAAATCAGATTTATTTTATTTTTACATGTAAAAGCTGAGTGACACGATCGCTTACGACCGTCTTGTGAGCGGATATACTTCACTCATAATTGATTCAGTAACCTCGACGAATATTCTCGTATGTACTCGCGCAGGGCATATGTAGTTTGATTGGTGTGAGTCGCAGTCGCATAATTAAAGCAAAGTTATGACTACACGAGTTAGTCAGTGTTGCAACAAACTTATCTAGTACATTTTTCTTTATCACCATACATTAGCTAGCGTTATTTCCAAATACCTGATTTATTTAATTTAAGGCTTAATTGATCTAGTTTATAAAGTGGTAGTGATGGCGGTGGCTCAAATGTCGGGCATTAAAGCAACTTATAAAATACATTTAATAGACATATTTACAAGTAATTAGAAAAGAACATTCAAATTTACACCATTTATATTTGTGTTGATAAAAAACAGGTTCTGAACATATTATTACATAGTAATTTAATAAGGCATAATAATAAATATATCGATATAACTTTCACCTGAATCCTCATTCCATATGATTCATTTGTAGCAATGGAATACAAAGTGCCGCCGCCGCAGTCTCAGTAATAGTATTTAATCTAGACTTCAGATTACAACCAAGGAACTTATTTAGTCAGTTATAAATTTAGCGTCTTGGTCTTGGCATATGCATAGTCCTACTCATTCACCTAAATTATTCACGCACATATATTGATCACGCACCTAATTTAAAGCAAAAACGTTAGTACCCTAGTGGGTAATTCGCTTCAGGTCTACATTTAATCGCGTTCTATTGTAGACCGTAATTCAATGTAGGTTGTGTGAATCTAATAAATGTCATTGAAAATACTTAATGAGAATCCTTGGGGTATATTTTAAAGTTTATGAAAGTGTTAGAATGACTGCGCTATTTTAGTGATGGACATTTTTAACCGACTTCAAAAAGAAGGAGGTTATTAAACAACAGGTTACTGACGTATCATGATATATTATTAGTAAAGATTTAAGACTAAAATATAGCTATGAAAGGTAGTGTCATATCTTGTTACGAGTGCCATTTTTTTAATCAATCGGGCATCCACAGGTTCGTGAAAAGTAAAGTGAAATATCCATTTATACAGATTGACAGATAGTTGAATCGACGAGAATATAGAACTGTGTTAAAATATTAATAGATCTGGACCGTGAAACAGGTAAATCTACACACAGTCTAGAATCGTGAGGATGAGCACACCAGTTGGAGAGGATCGTGCACTCGCCGGCGCTCGCGATGGGAACGCGTCTTAAATCGTGACTACCTTTTGATTTCTTACGATAATATTTTTTTTTAACAAGTCGCATGTCAATTATCTTAAAGAGTGGAAAACATAGTGGAGCTATCGAAAGAAGATTTATATTATTCTAGCAAATAGATAATGCGCTGGGACTTTGACAAATTAACATCCATATGATGTCGTCCGTAACTAAAAAGTATAGCTAGCAAAATAATTTTAATAGTTGATTTTAATTATCAATAATTATTAACTTATTATGCTCAATAAGATAGGGGTTAAGAATATAGTAATTATATAGATCTTTTCAAAATAAAAGCAAATTTATTTGAATATCTTTAAACATTTACAGGTATACATTTTAAAAGGTAGCCCAACCACTGTGAAGTATTTTCCTAAATAATATCATAAAGAGGACAACAATAACAAAAAAAAACTTAACAAAAATAGCAGCGAAGAAGACAACGAGAAAAAATATCTACAAAAAGTGTGTGTTTACAACTTGATACTCGTATTGTTAGGTTAGTGTTACTAACGGTATTGAGCGTCAAATGTCACTAAATTACGTTCCCAAAATGACAGTCAGGTGCGTTAGCAACTTGTGAATGTAAGACAGTCACCAAGTCAGCGTTTCGAGCTAGCTAGTAGTTTAGCTACTCTGGCTCTGCAACTATTGCAACATGTAATAAAGAAAACTGATACTTATACATTGTTTTACAAGCTGCGAATACTACGAGAGAAATTAATCGAGGTTTACTTGGGAAACGATCGTGCAATTACAAACCACCAGCGATTATCAAATTTGTTATTGATAAATCGCTTTTGTTGTTGTTAAACAGGAACTTGAATGGTTTTTTTTTATTATTTACTGAGACAGATAGTCACGAGAGTGATTGTTGGTGTCCACCGCGAACCCGTAAAATAGAGAAATGTGTTCTAGGTTGAAGTCTCATTAACGGAATCATATTAAACGTTTTTTTTGACCCCTCGAAGAGCCCCTATTACACTGCTGCTCTTATTAATGCAGGAAATTAAATTATTATGAATTAAAATCCTTTTTGTAAGTAATTATTTATACTAAGATGTTTTTTAATAATTACTTCATTGTTGTGCCGTTTGCTTTTCCTGCCACTCGCATGACCATCCTATTGAAATCCAAGAAAATTACCTTTCGCGCGTCGATGCTCATAATTACAGTTCCCTTACTTAGATTAAAATATTCATATTGAACGTTGCATCTATACCATTTTGGGAAGTTAAATAAAGGAAGCTATGTCATTATATGATTCTATAAATAATATTGCATGATATCCAGCATTGCGTTTAGACTAGCCAGTCCCCAATTCGAATATCGGCGAATAGTTGCATAAGTGTTAATAGGGCCTAAGTTTTATATAATGAAGCGGCGAAATGCGTTATCAAAACCGTCAACGGAATATAAATGGCATTCGTCGTATCATGTTACAAAATGAAAGCGTTATACTGGCTGTATAGAAAATTAATGTAAAAATTGCCACCGCAAAATTAAAAGACAAATATATTATATTTTGATTGGTTTATTGACTTAATTTGGCAATAAACTTATTTTAAAAGGCAATTAATAGTTTTTACTTTATGAAAAATAATAAGCTCATAATAATGGTAAACAAAGGCAATTACTCATCATGATTCAGATGCGTTGAAAATATATATATACATACATATATGTATGTATTATAAATATGAAGCAAACATACTTTTTGTTGTTATTGTATTGTTGTGTATTTCACACACATCTAAGCACAACTGACTTTAACAAAGCTTAATTTAAGAGTTTAAAAAAATATTATATAACAGGTTGACTGTTATAAGTGGGCGTGCATGGCCAAATCCGGAACTACCAAGAATAGCGAAAAGTACTTAAAGTGGCCTCAGAACAGATTGTGATGAAAATTAAAATTGCGTCGTTGGGTTTTTGCAAAATTATATTCTTAGCCAGTGATTATATAGAAAAACGGTCTGTTTTAAGGGGTTCGGCATCATTCGAGAGGACTTTTGTTTTACTATAATGTGTATGCCGCCACGACACATTATTCTATTATTTTATAATGAAGTAAAGTCGGTTTTAATTGTTGTCTGCACATGAATAAACTGTTGTTATGATCTCGAATCATATAATACAGTCGATATCTCAAGGTCCCATCCCATTAAATAATATTAAAGATAAGTTTAGTAGTAGAAAGTATGTTTTAAATTATAAGCAAATTATTTAAAACAGTTCAGAATAATAATTTCGAGCCAATCAGTTGCAAGAAAAATAATGAAAGATCAACAAAGATAATGATTTCATGAAAATAAAAAAAAGATATAAACGACGAAAGATGAAGTAAATGTTTAAAACAGATCAATTGACATAATATGAAATGTTTCTTTTAACTAAACGCAAGTTGAATAAACCAACTTAAACAACAAAATTAATAATTATAACAATGATAAAGTAAAAAAAATTAATTTAATTCTCAAGTGCAATTAAAATATGCGTTCACTGCGGTGCATTTCATATAATGTACCATTTTGCAATCTTTTTGTTTATTATTGAGGCAATTTATTAAAATTGTGAAATAAATGATGCAATTGATCTCAATCGGTCGTTCTTTCTGGTATCATTTTTTTTTAATTAACTAAAAATGAACTATCATTTATTAAATGCATTGTCGCTTTAACTATAGTTTTCGATAATGTATGTCCTGAATGTATCCATTAAATAAATACGCGAATGTAGATTTTGATACGAATTTATCGAGCGACGCGTAAAATATTCACTTGTGCAACCAGTATAACATTACTTGTTTATACCTAAATTAATGTAATCGATGAAGGAACGTTTACAAGGACCGCTGAAAGTGATTTTATAATAAAACGCTGAATAAATTTACTTATTTTTAAGATGGCAATTGTTAAACGATTGTGCCGACACACTGTTGGCGGCAATGCGACATAGCGGCTGACAGCGATGGAAAGGTTATAGGTTCAATCGGCTGACTAAATACGCCGTATTTGCGTCCTTCTTCCTCACGGGGCACTCTCGCCGCCAAAATTAAAACAACTGTTATTTGTAGAACCGGATTTCGTTTGAAGAAACAACGCCAATATTGTTATAATCGGAAGCAGATTCAATTCACTTCCCTATCGTGGATTTTTTATCGATCACTGATTTAGATAAATTTTTAACAAATTGATTATTAATAACATTCCTCCATGGCGATGGATAATATTTAAGTATTTCTCCCGTATGATGTATTTACTTACACGCGTTTACTTTTCTTGCATTGCAATACGTAGCATTTACATCACTTTGCGAACTATTTTCTCGTTTTTAGCATCGTCCAAACCTTGACACTAAACAAGCCTTTTGATAATGCATGCATGCATAGCAAACAAATAATAAGTACAGATATTTTATTAAAAATTAGAACACAAATGTAAAATATTTATTACTACGGAATAAACATACAAGTAATCGATGATATAATAATATTTAAGGTGTTTTTCGCGACCCGCGTATAACCAATTGCGTCATAATCTAAAAATATCTGAAATAGAGTCAGGCTCTATGTTATAATTTTTTCATAAAGCCACTAGCTATTGCAACAAACTATGAACAATGTAAAATCCAGGCTGCTTAAACTGAATTGCTAATAAAATATCAATATTATAACTAAGGTATTACGCAAAAAACGAACTTACGTATTTAATAGTGCGTACTTTACGGCTATCCCATATATACGGCACCAGTTCTTTTAGAATAATAAATACATTTATTATAAATTGTAATAATCGCAAAAACTATTTGGTTCGTTTAAGCTAAATTAAATAAAAATGTCCAACACCTTACTTGGACAGGTTTCCCGGACAAGAAATCTAGATATAGAGTTGACGTGTTACAAAGATGTTAATAACTTGTCTATAACTGCGTATAAACACGAATTATAGACCATGGCGTTTGTTCATACTGCAATGAAACGAATGCGGTGACAGATATTAAATAAATTGCTACGGAGTATAACCAGACCACTCATCAGAAATAGTATGATATCCGTGCGTGAAAGAATGAAACGATTACCTATTTATCTGAATCCAGGAAGCTCATGTTTAAATTTACCGAAAATTCTTGGGCTCGGCAACCCACAGAACCTACAGAAAGATTCACTTAAATATTACAGTAGTCCTTTGTATTAACAATGCAAATAAATATATATGCGGTCCCGCCCGTAACCCAGAGGGGTAGGCAGAGATCATGGATTTTCATTTGGCAAATATCCATCAGGTCTTATTTAATTAATATAACATTAATAATCGAAAAAGGTTTCAAAATTGTTGACTGCCCATTTAAATTATTTAAATTAGCTGTTTCTAATGTGGTACAGACAGATTTAATGTAGATTTTATAAGGAAGTCTTCAAATGTAAATTTCTATGATTCAAAACTAAAAGCAATATGAAATTAATATCAACATCTTAACATACTTTTGTTACACAGTCAAAAAGCGAATAAAAATTCACTTAGCCTATTAAAATCAATATCCTTCGCTTGTCGGTAACTCTCGATACAGTTAGTGCCTATTCTATTTAAGCCTAGAGTTACGCAGCATTTTTATTTTAATAAAAAACCATAAGTTTCGTAATTGCACTTACAGCCTTAGTTTAGGTAATACCCCATTGTTATATGAATTGACCGAGATACTGGTGTAAAGCGGCTGCTGCGTTTCCGTTTGCGGCCTTATCTCTCGCAAAGTTTATTCACAAAAGGAAAAAGTAATAAACGTGACCTATTACGATGGTTGAAGGTCAAAGAGTCGTATCTTTGTACTTTCTTTGTATCACATCTAGAAGATTATCAAATTACTAGTCGTTTCATAGCATACGTGTGATTAAAAAAATCTTTGTTTTCGTATTTAAGTTTTCGATGTACGATGTATCTGACATATCGGATTATACCTACTCAAATAGGGTTGAGTTAAGTAAACATTTATTTTTAAATTAAGTGTATATTAAAGTTTAGTGCATTAGATTAATCCACGGAGGTTCGATATCCTACGCGCGGGAGCGACAGGTTAAGCAAGTTGTACTAAAGTACTGCGAGCGAATGTCGTTTTGCAACATTACGTGAATTTGTTACATTCGATTTAGTTATGAATTTTATAGGGCATGCTGTTAATTGCATCGCTTTTGGATAAACGAATTACTTATAGCTCGTTTATCTACGGCATGTTGCGGAAATTGTCGCCATATTTAATTAAAATGTAACAATTGGGCAATCCACTTGCTTCCATCGTCGGAATGCATATTGTATTAGGTCGAAAGAAGATAAGAATGCATTGTCAAAGACACAAACTTCGCTACTAACAAAAACTGAGAAGCATCTTGTCATGACCGAAAAAAAGACAACATTATTTTGTATTTAACAATGGTAGAGCCAGAAACAACAACATCTGTTGCTTGAATGGGCCGGCTCGACCTCTGAAATACCACGACCTTACAGAAGACAGGCGTGAAGTAGAAGTGTTCTGAGTTTCTTGCGACGAGTGCGGTGAAGGAGGTCCATTTTTTCTATAGGATGGGAAGGGGAAGACTCTTGTACGAGGAGAAGATGAATATGGAAAAGGAAACTATCCTTTTAGCCGTCTATTACAATTATTAAAAGGTAATTAATTTCTTGTTAACCGTATTTACATTACCTACCGGTACCGTATTACCGTTCTTATTCATTTTATCAGTTCATATATTACCTCGTTGAATAAACTTTCATATCCATCATTTTCCTTTTTTATTATTAAGGAGCAATGACGTCAAAATGTATGCTATAGAGACATGATTCGTAAAACAATCTTAGAAACTGTATGACAAAAGTTAGGCCCAAGAAAAGATATTGTATTGAGAATAGAAAAACGTATGCTAACATATTTAAACTTGTACAATAATGATAGAATAACGTATTTTGCAATAACCTGTGATAGTTACGGAAATAGTCACAGAATTATCGTATCGTAATATAAAGACTGCGGCAGATTACCGAGGGGCGTGCATACCCATGCATGTCAGGACCGGGACGTACAGGAGTGATATCTGTCTATCATTACACGGGGAAAGTAGATTTTAGAATATACTGTTTAAAGTGAGTAAGAGCAGTGTCAGCAGTCTGACAATAAACATTGCATTATTTAATTAACATGTTATATCTACTTAATATTTTTAAACGAAACGAGTGTATTAATTTAAATATGAATAATTTGTTTTTAGACATTTTTTAGGTAATACATTTGTACTGTATTTGGTACCGTGTCAGTGCCAGTGGCAACAATAACCTTACATAGTGGCCCGCTAATATGACCGACCTTTCACGCGATTCTACCGCATACTGTGGTGTTGCTTAATTCGCTGTCATTATGACGTGGACGGTTATGCCGTTGGTCTCGATACGATAGAAATTTGTCGAACATGCGCCTCACATAATCGACTCGGCAAATTGCTTTGAAACGTCTGATAGATAATAAAAACTTTGATAAATCAACACTTTCATTTTTTATTTTATATAAAATATTATAAGACTAAACCCATTTTTTATTAGTTTTGTGTGTAGTGTAATTTGGCATTTTCTTTACACAAAATACGAAATTCTTGAGAAAAACGATAAGCGAGCCACTCGCGAGACAGACGATTAAAAATCTGGATAATTCACTCATCGGACAAAATGCAGAAGTACTAATTCTGCTCGTACATACGCCGATAAGAACCTCATTCCGTAATTTCATGAGAATTCTTCAATCGGCGATAATAATATTAAACAGAGAAATCGTCCTTTGATTCAAATAACAAATACAGCCAAGTATTTATTAGGTATCATATATGTATGTAGGCAAGAAGTTGTTGTATGCATTAAATTTGTTAAGAATCTGCCCGCAGTCTCATGACCAAATAAAATAAATCGTTGGATCGACTAAGATAAGCAATTAAAGCTTAATCAGCAACCGCAAGCAGGTTTCGATGAAATACCGAATCAAAGCGAAGATGTCATTTGCCCTACAAATTCTTCGTATGGGACGAGGTTAAAAACTAGTATAAAAATAGTAAACGATTCATTCCATAGTTGGTAACTTGACTTAATGACACTGCTGTTACAATATTTTGTTTACAGAATATTTATTAAGTTTTAATTATTTACGTACAAAGAATATGATCTTACTTTAACTCCTTGTATGGCGATATCCTTACTCCTCAACACGTTTGGGCCCTAATATATTTGATGTAAATGTATGTTCATCAGCTCATCAGCATGGTATTCCGGTATGCCAATGACCAAAATCGTGTGAAATTATTTACTAAAAGAAATGTCAAAAGTTAGTATAAAGTTAAGTTAGTGTAAAATATACTCAAAGGCAAACGATATAATAATTTTTCCTAAATTAATATTATTTGTAGACGTGTAAAAAGAATTCAAGCGCACTTAGTAAATGAGATTAAAAACTTTCCATTAAGATGGTTTAAGATGTTATTTGTCAAATATTTCCTTTTCCGTAACTCATCTACGTGTGTGTTGGTGTATAAGGTTAGTACACGTAGCTGGAAAATGGTAGAAAACATCGTTATCTGTAATAAGTTTGAAGTCTTCGTAATAAGCAGTGCAAATGCAGCTTACCTGGAAAGGTGTTTTCATCATCATTAGCTGTATATATAATTTACAAACAGTTAAACTATTTTTTTATATTTTAGACTAAGTTGTCAATATTAAAGATGGCGTGGTGTCATCTGAAATCGATTAGTTTGAAAAGTGATAAGTATTAATTTGGGCTTCTTTGATAAAAGGCGATAGAGGAACTAAGGAGTATATGTTTACATATGTACAAGTAAATGGTAGTAGCGAGGAGAAGTACCAACAAAACTTGCAATAAACTTAACTAAAGCGACAATAGGCAATAGGCCTTTAAGAAAAGTGATAACTGAAGCTCTAGGCTACAGCTACAAGCTATCTGATTAGCTTTTAATTGCAGCATTGATCTTCCAATATAAAATTAGATCTTTTATGTACCAAATCGTTTTTTTTTTGTTTAATTATGACGACATTATGAAGTAATATTATTACAAAAACAATATCCGAAACAGTACAGTATCTGTCACAATTATCTCGACTTAAGATCAGTATGCATACGCCTATAGAAAATACAATTTCTTATCGGTAGGCGGACGTTCACAAGGTCGGACGCCTTTGTAACTGACTACAATGTTATAAGGTAAAACAAAACTATGTACAGTACAGTCAAACATGGGTAAGTGAGAATTGGGTGAGCGATAAAGCTCTTTAAGTAAAAGTAATGCCCAGTCCCGTAATTCTTAATCTCTAAAACTTCTTCATGGGAAATAGAAGCTTCTATAAGAGAGAGTTGTCGACCCTCAGACACTTGTCCGCAGACCTCTATAACTGAGACTAGTACTTATATATAACTCGACAGTCGGGCGTGTACTCACATCTGCAGTTGGTTTTTACTAACGCTTTTGACACGTTGTTACGAGTACATTAATCTGAACTAATCTAATCTTTTGCATGCAATTTAAATGTATGCACCGATTTGTCTTTGCTTAAACTTGGTCCTTTCTTTAATAAAAGTCTGGTAATAACCAGTCAATGTTTTTGCCTTACTGTTGATTAATATTTGAGAAAGGTCGGTCCTACGTCATGTTTATAAGAAAAATCAATGTCATCACTCCAATTAACGATTTATTGATTTTAAACAGATTTTTTTATAATAGATGTGCATGATTTGTTTTCTCCTTATTGTGAGTAACATTTATCATATAATACATACATTCATTCATTCATTAGATATTATGTAACTTCTATGAGTAATAATCGCCATTTCAGCACCTCACAAAGCTAGAAACTTGGGTAAGTGAGAAACCTCCATAAGCGAAAAAGAGATTGCGATCCCTTGAATTATAATTGAGAGGTTTAGGTTCGACCATATATAGTATACTGATTGTAGTACTATTCATTTAATATTAGGTTTCAATGTCAATCGGGAACGCTTGGTTGTAATCAGGGTATAATCATTACCATTTGAGGGTAGAGAGTAGATATGTAGAACAACAATTATTGGTATTAGTTAATTTTTAATATACATCTAACGAAAAGAGTGATTAAATTCTTTAATTAAATGTATCTTCTCTAAATGAAGTACGGGGATACAATTACGTGTCTCGCACATAGAATTGTCCTTCGTTGTATATCGTTTTTTTTTTTTTATAAGAGAAGGGGGCAAACGAGCGGTGAGAACACTGGGGTGATCAACGTCGCCCATGGACACCTGCAACACCATTGGAACTGCAAATGCATTGCCGTCCTCTAAGAAAAAAATAAAATACAGAGGGAACTGACGTCCCTCCGCAAGGCCAAAGTATCAAGCCGATCGGTAAGAGTTTCTAACGTTAGTTAGTTTTATTTTGCTTGTGTTCATGTTCTATTGGTAATACAATGTTATGTTGTCTTAGCGACTACACTACTACTAATTTTCGGAGATGTCATTGCTGGTAACCTTATTGACGGTTCTTACAGCTTCATCTGATACAGGGCTCGCGATCCGAGTGATCTTGAGCTAAAAGTTAGCGACTACAGGTACCAAATCGTATTGTATAAACGCGACAAATATCTTCTGAACCGGTTAAAGAGACTCAAATACCGCAGTGGGCTATTTAAGGGCTGATGATAAAAAGATTCACTATCTTAGCATATCATAAGTTGAAGTCTGAAGTAATCACGAGGCAACAAAACTCTTTTAACCTATCTGCATAAGATTCCTTTCAATATCTAACTAGCGACGTTAAGCCTTCTCTGAAAGGCCTTGAGCACAGACTCGTTCTTGGTTGCCTTCACCTATTTTAAGAATGGATTTCTGGAGTACCTTCGTCTTTATTTGATGCAGAGCCATACTGCTGGATAGTGGAAACTGATTAAGGCGTTTAACTTCGTCTAAAGTGTAAGTCAAAGGAACACTCGATCATGACGTAGGTGTCTAGACGTAGCAAGAGAATAGATAATAGAAGAATTGATTACAATAACCAAGGGCGTATTGTTCTTCCCTGTGAAAATTAAACCAATAACACAAAAATATTCTAATGCAGGTCACATTTAGTCTGAACGGACTATATGTGACCTGCATTAGATTGAGTAAAATTGGTCCAACAAATTACTAACAAAACCCTATTGTTTTTATACAGTCGAAATTATTTAATAAAGAATGTTATGTTTTTCCACGATAGATTGTAACTAGCCTGGAGTTATGACTCTTTGGTTAAAGCAAAAAGTGACCGCAAACCGCAGCCCGGCAATGCTGAAATAAAGGCGATTGTTTTGCCTAGCAATCCAACTTACGATAATGACCGCTAGGTTTTGTAAAGCTCGATCTAAACTTGAGTTACGTGTACATTTCAATGCTATTAATTTATTTTTTCGTCGGCTATTAAATGTCATGTTTTCTTTGTCCGCACATACTAGCCGGGTGGAGCTTTGTAAAAAATATGTAGTGTAGAAGAATGTATTTTATACAGCCGCGAAAAATAATGGTATTTTTTATCAGCCAGTAAAGTCCACTGTTCAATGTAGACCACTTTGAACTTTTAATTTAACAGTGGTAGTGAAAGTTGTCGAAAGTATGAAACATCTAAATGAAAACTTATTGATACAAGAAGATATTATTATAAGAAAAACTATTCAATGTCACGAATATTAAACATTATTATTATCAAATGAGATATATAGTGATGAGATAGGTAAATAATCTCAATCAAAACATAGATGATGACATGATGTGATATCAAAAATATTTACCTGCATATCAAGCTGGTATAAACTCTTCATCTCAGTATGGGAATCAACATCGAATTATAAAAAGACATTTACCAATTTAACTAACATACTTCTATAAGTAGAAAACATATTATTAATATTTGGGGTTATTTTTAAAATATATCTACACAATTATAATACTTAACACCTTATCTTACTAGCAATAATAATTCCATAACTATTAATACGTAAAACTCTGTTAGAATTATTTTGTTACCTATTCGTTTTTGTTATGGATCACGTCACGTTGATGTAAATTTGACATGGAAGGGTAGTGGAGACTTGCAGAGGTAAGATTATAGACATTATTGATCACTCCGGTTTCGAACAGGTAACACTAATAATGTTGATGCGATCCCTACCAAACTTCACAAAATCACTCCAGTCTGAACATTTCCTGAAAATTTCATCGACATTGGTCCAGCCTTTTCGGAGTTTATAAGGAACATCGATACACACATCATTCTTTATATATATGTAAATTAGGTTAATACTGGTCACGAAATACAACAAAAAATTACTTATTTTAAGTGATATAAGTTGTTATTTCTTATTAGGACACAACAAAGATTTATTACTATTTATAGTTGATAAAGTTGCACTTGTAATTTACATAGAACCGGACGTGATTATTGATACGAGCACAACATTGTGAATGTTGTCAACAGCAACAGTTCAAACCTCGCGAAGGACAGTTGTTTGACGTGTCGGATAAGGGTTTAGAAAGTTGAGCCATGTATAATATACATTTTACAAACCTAGTATCTATGAATAGTTTTTTTTCAATAAATATAATTAAGAATAACTCATTCATATATTCAATCCTTACAAGATTCGGTATCCAGTGTAAGTAGTATATTATATAGTCTATACTAATATTATAAAGAGAAAAGATTTGATTGATTGTTTGGTCCGATTTAACTCAAAAACTACTGATCAGATTTTAAAAAAATCTTTAAACAATAGAAAAAAATGTTTGAAATATATGATAGAGAAAGAGAAAGTGAGATAGCGGACGACGGTTAAGAAGTTTTTGTTTATTGTATGTTACTTTATAAGTGAGATGTTTTTTTTTTCAATGTTGTTGCTGTTTACATTAAAGTTTCCAAAGCTTCACAAAATAAAGAAGGATGAATAGCTGCGTACGGTGAGTCTGATGTATCCCTGGCGAAGGGCATTATGTGGCAAAAAACAAAGATCAAAAGAATGGCTCGTCGTATATATATGTAAAGCTGTGTTCACATGTGGCCTGTATCAAAAATGTTGGAGTCGAAATTGTTTTATTTCGTTTAGACTTATCTCGAGATTTCTAAGAATAATCAACAAGAAGATGTCCTTTTGTTTCTTTTTATTATTTAGGTATAACATGCAAACAATATTAAAATATGTGCAACGTAAAATATGTTTGCAATAAATAAAAGTAATTAATAATTCATCAAATATTTATAACTTAAATACTTTTAGCTATATATAATACCATTTCCCTTCTCGATGGCATACTCGTGTTTGTCTAATAATAACAGTTTTAGAGAAAAAGCTGATAAGAGCAATTATTAACAAAGAACTATTCCGATATTGTTATAGGCAACAGATTATAAATATGCATATATAGGTTCTCGTCAGGGAAAATAAAGTATAGTACAGTCCAACTGTTAGATGATAATGACTGCCTAGGTGAAGAATGACGTTCCCACCACCTTATTAGAGACCGTCGAGCAAATAGTCGGTCTGGATGATGGCATGAGTCCTCATGCTGAGATTTAAGCGGCTTCTTATCTAATCTAAGCTTTTAAAGTTTCCATATGGTACGCAACAACGTCTACTTTTGCATTTATAAAATCTATTGCGGTAAGATGAAGAAGACTAAAGTTTTAACATTGGCTACTGGATGAGTGTATTCACTTACAAAAGCAAACTATACCTTGTTTCATTGCAAGATATGATTGTAACAAACAAACGCCATTTACCATACATGACGGCCATTACACTTTTTATACTTTCATCAGAAATGTTGTAATTTTGTGGAAAACGTGATATAAAGTGAAGTGAAATTGTGTAAGATGGATAAGATAAGGTAAGAGAAAAAGATGTTTTTCAAAAAAACAAATGGAATATACGAATTATAACGTAGAAATCTGTACAAAAATCACATCTTTCTCTGAAACATGGCATAAACTATTTTGTCTTAAAATTAGAACAGAGCAAAATGATAAAAGCTTGTATACCTACAAGTATCTTTAAAGTAGATTTCGTTTAAGCAAAAAAATACGCTTCGCATTTACATCTGTAACCTTTATATTACGTTATAAAATATTTTAAAGTAATTTAAAAAGTAAAAGATTAATTTAAAAACTAAGAAAAACTGAAAAGTAATTATAACTCAATCTGTTAAGTTCCTTTTGATCTATCTTGTACGTACATAAAGATGAAACTGGCTGACTGATTTATGAACGCACGGCCTAGAGTACTGAGCCTAAAGACTCGAGATCGTGCACAAAGATTTCTGTTACTAAGAAAGGATTTTTCTGAATTCATCACCTAAAGGTCTAAGTAGGAAATAAAAGTTTGTATGTAGAAACTACCCGTGCGAAGTCAGGGTGCGTTGATAGTAGTAATAAACAGTATCAAAAATCGGTATGCATAATGGTTTTATGTATGTTAAATTAGACCTTATGAATATACTTTAGCGTTTGAACATAACAGATATGGCGCAGTTTACTTTTACTTATTTTGAAAATAAGTTATCGATTTATTTTTTTCGATATGAATTCAAACGTTATGCCTAAAAATGAATAAGGTAAAATTAGTAATTTAACAAAGAGTTACATACAACTATCTTAACTGGTTTGAACATTGCCTCTGCTTACTGGACGATATACGAGTACGTCCCATAAGAGTTCGTCGTCCATGAGCTACGAAAACTCGTATTCAGATGTGCCTCCAAGGTATCGTTTCGTACAGAGGTAATACTTTCTTAGAAGAGCCCACCGGTAATAACTATTACTATTACAGTACTTTAAAGCTTCTTTAGGTATCAAGCTTCTGCTTTTTACTTCTCCATTCTTAGTTGTAATCGTCTATAACTGTCTGGCTATATATACTAAACTTATGTTTACCTTATTATTCATTTATTTAAAAAAAGCCTAAGTATAAAGTTTGTTAAATTTGTAAAACAAAGTGAGTAGCTAATTCAGTTAGCTACTCCACCACTTTGTTATTCAGAATACTAATTCAGTGCGTATACTCATAAATTTAATTAATTATGGTATTATATTTTAATAGCTTGCTAATTGCGGAAATTTAACGGTACGTAAGAAACTTAACGAGGCGTTGAATGAATTCTTACTCGTATGAATCCTATAGCGAGGAAGACATGAAAGAAATCGACCTCGGCCACCGGGTCAAGGGTGCCACGTCGTTTGTGTCGCTTCGATTGCTGATCTTCGGTTTATTGGTAATATTTCAAATATCGATAGCCATTATTTGTATTAACTGAATAGACGAAGATTTTATAAGCGACAGCCTAGAGGTTAAATTGCTGCCAGACTGCAATTTGATGTTCGTTAGGTCAATTCCATGTTTCATTGCTACGTTTCAAAACATTTTTTAAACTCCTTGTAATGTAACTGTTATAAAAATCAAATCTTTTTCATATATATTTGATTTACATACATATATGTGATCTTATGTATATCTTTGTTAAAGGAAATGTCGTTCCTAAGCTGTCTTATGTCGGCAAATTGTGAAGTTCAGGTATGGCGGTCAAATCATTGGGTAAATTTCAACCAATGACGTAAAATAACCAAACTATAAATCACGTCTTTGTTATGGCAACCCTGCTTGTTAAGAAATTCATTTTGTCACAATAGTAAAACGTTCACAGCGTTAAACACACCGCTGCTGCGTGTGACGTAACTTTTGTAGAAACTGCCCAGGCCTTAACAAATCAGCCATGTTGTCTCCGATGAAATGATCATAACAGCACTAATGAGTTCATAAATCAACTGCGTTACATTATACCATCCAATAGACTCCTTTATTATTATTACAAGCCGTTGTCCTCATTGCCCAATACAGGTATATACCACACAGAAATTTGACCATGCTATGGTTTTACCTTAAACAAGTACAAAAAAAAAATAACAAAATAAACATTAAATTATTTTTGGTGTAGTTCTTTGGAACCTCAACGTCTGTTTGTAGTCAATTAACATTCATTGTTTAACTGAAGTGCCCATTTATAAAAAAAAAGTCTGATAAACCATCTGTACTAAATAGTAGACAAAATATTTGTTTGCTTGGCGAACTTTGAAAATAGTGAATCGATTTTAATAATTCTTCGACAATTTAAAAACAACATTATACTAAAGTGAGTGGCTTCGCCCGGGTAGCAAGTGGATGTACGTAGGTTTCTTATACATAAAAAGCGAATTATCGCAAAATAAACAAATATCTTTGCATTGTTGTCAATGGATTATTGGTACCTTAAAATTCTATGAGATGTCGATATCCGTTGAAAAATCTTAATCTTCCGATCATAGAAATCAACACCCATACCCGAAGCCGGGCACAACGGGCGGTGAAAGATAAAGAAATTTAAAAGTCCTCATCATCTTTTGTCCGATCCTGAGTCACCAAATGTTATTCTCTCAGAATCAATATAATTTTGTTTGAGAGACGCAGTGGACGCTATTCAATGCTTTAAACCTTATATTTATTTGTAAAAGTTTTGACACCCGATGTTTGAAGGTTGTTTAAGTTATGAAATTGAATCCACTCGATATATTCGATGGCTACTAACGAGAAGAATGTACTCTGCCAACTAACATAATTAATGCTTTGTTGCCGTTGCTCGTGCGTATGTGTACGGGTTTATTGCTGTTCTTAAAAGTGAAGGTCTTGGGCCTTATGTTAGAAACATGAACAAAGTATAGATAATAACTGGATTTAATTCACTTTAAGTTAAATATCAATTATTTAATTTTATGTAAACAATAATAAATTATGAAAACGCATATGTAATCCTAAGCCATGGCAAATAAAAGATTTTTACAATTTTTTATTTCCGCTCTTCCTGGTATATTGTAAAAGCAACTAGAAGGAGATTTGACAGGTGCTATCATTTATGTTTATTTACTTTTAGGACCTTCTGTTATCTTTTATACGCATCAGATAAGCCCACGCCTAATAAATGTCTTTGCCTTCAAAGATGGCTTACTTCCAACAATGATGAAGAATTCACTGATGGCAATGTAATCTACATTGGTATGGTATGGATACTATTTTAGGATCAGAAGTACCGTAAGACTGAATTGATCGGCTTTAAATTTTATATATACACTAGCAGTGCCCCGCGGTTTCACCCGCTCTGCAATTTTATTTAAACAAAATGATATAACCTACTTAATACTACCGTAACCTCATCATCATCTCCCTGCCCTTTTCCCGCGTATGTGGGGTCGACACAATATGGCCGTAGCACAGGTAAATTGTTATAACTTTTTTATTTATAAACCGATTGAGATAAATCAAACACTAAGTGAAGCTTACCACAATACATTAGTGGTCGCATCACACCCAAATCGGTTAAGCCTTATCTGAGACATACAGACCAACAGACAAAAAATCTAATAATCATTGTTTTGGGTTTTATTGCGTTTATAAAGACCCCCAATAATAGTTTTTTCAAATATCTTCCATGTACAGACAGCGATCAGTTACATTTTTATTATATTTATAGAATAGATTAGTTGATACTAAAAAATGAAACGTAGAACTGGCAACTCTGATGTTTAGTGACCACCGCTAGGGATTGTCATCCGCGATAAATAGAAGACTTGCGAGGCAGGAGGGCTAAGAGGGCTAACAAATTTTAAAGTGAACTTAGTAATTATTATTCTAATTCAATCATCAATCAATAAAACACGTAGTTACAGATTCAGGCCAATTGCAGCGCTATGGATACCTCTACTTTACGCCCGTATTCCATGAGGTCGATCACTTCCAGGGAATGCGCCCATTCATGTAACAGCTGCCGAGTCGGCTACTGTTTTGATCGATAAGGATAAGGAATATTTTAGGATTAACTTTTAATAATATGATTTTTAATGAAATGAAAAACGAGTTATGACCAATAATACTCGTCCATCATAAATATGCTATGAATAATTTAAAAATTTAACTCTTAATGGTTGTCATTTTGTTAATTAAGATATCAATGTATAGTTTATTATATTATATATTGCAAATAATGTACGTGTCTTAGAAATAGGAGTATGTTACGCATACCAACTAACCTCTTTCTATTGCTTCACTGTTTCATCTATCTACCTTTAGGTTCTAACCAATTACTGTTATTTCATATTTTGCACTTTCCGACCTATCTGCGCAATGTCATTTTGCCGAGGCAAATGCAAGCACGATGTCGCTCACTTTAAATTCATTTTGTTTTATACTTTTTTTAAGGAAGAATGTGTCAAATGAACAAGCAGGTCCCTGTTATTTACTGAGCACCACCCATAGGCATCAGCAATAAACTATTGAGTTGCATCTGCTACGTTACCTAGCGTTACTTACCTCTAACGGACAGAGGAAGGAATAAACAGCAAAAAGGATAATCCCTTTTCCTAACAACACCCTTGCTTGTAAAATCCTCTTCCCGTTCCCATCATTACCTTATTAGAAAAAGAAGATTTGGACCTACGGTACCTCACTCATCAGACGAAACCCAAAATACTTTTACTTCAAACCTGTCTTCTGTGAGGTCGTGGTATTTCTCCTTGGTTTTTTTATTAACGTATATATAATTGTTATTCTAATAATAATTCTATTCTCTTGTTGCTTATATGATCTATGAGAATGATAAAAACATTTTCATGGTACATATATAACTGTATAACGCCCAACCGGTTATTAATTTACTTTTATCGATACTTGTTTGTAATGTAAGGAGTTGTTCAATTATAAGTTTTCTAATAATAAAAAAATACTAGCTCTGTATGTCAAGGTTTTTATTGTTTTAATAATAATGTACATGTATTTATTTGAATAATATTTTTTACCTTACCTTCATTTTTTAAACTTATTTAAATAAAACAATTTTATTTTCTTAATTTAATAAGAAGATTAATTAAAATTAATACTTTAAAAAATCTACAAAAAAAGATATTCTAAAATTTGTTACACAAAAATAGTGTTCTACCGACTACCGAGTCCTATGACTCAATCAACCAGTCCCTAAAATTTCTGCTTTTTGTGTCGAACCATCTATCCAACAGTTTAGCGGGAGTTTCTTGTGATGTTGATCGAAGCTATTTGCTGAAAATTCGTTCACGGATACGAATATTAGAATAATGGTAGCCGATTTTATACCCGCACATGGCGCCGAGAAACCCGAGTCTGAGTATTTCATCAACTTTTCTCTGAATAGTATTACTCTTATGATTTTCAAAATAAATCAGATATTAGTCTGCAATACATGATGCTGTATTAGTTCCCACTTTAATGTATGGAAGTGAGAACTGGATTTGTCAGGAAAAGCATGTTACTAGTTTTAATGACGTTGTGATGCGATCCTTGAGAAGTAACACTGAATGATAGTATTAAAAATAAGGAAAAGTGTGGCTTAAAAGATAAAAATTGAAACTCCTCCTTTTTGAAAAAGGTAAGCTTCGTTACTTCGGACATGTTAAAAGGATAAATGTAGAGATAGCAGTAAGACAAATTTATCACTATCTGATTGATATAATTTCTGGGAAGTCCCCTACTAACACCGTCACTCACTTTTGCAACGTAAATTTGTCTTCCCCTTCCCATCCTTTTCTAATAAGATAAGGATGGAGAGGGGAAGAGAATTTGACGGGCAAGGGTGTGGATAGGAAAAGGTATTATTCTTTTTCCTGTTTATTCCTTCCTCTGTCCTTAAAGGTGGGTTATATTACGACACAAAAGAGATACTGATGGAATTCCGTGAAAACGGACCAGGGCGCTGGTTCTACAGAAATAGAAATTAGCGCGGGGATCTGATGAAAAGGCATTCGCCCGACGAATAACAGCTATTTAAAAAACTTTTCTAACTCACAACCCAGACGCTATCAATAGATCGATCATCGTGTTATCGAATAACTTTTTTATCCTTCAATGAGCATCACATCGTGCGTAACTCACACACTTACGACAGTTATATAACTTATAACATCGAAAATAATTATCGATAAGTGACTCGGAAGAGATGTATGTACGGACATATCGGCACATTTAAATGTTGAAGGTTCTTTACCACAACCGCACAGCGAGTGGCCGAGAAAATGTGTAATAAGTTTAATATAGTGCGAACCGAAATAATACAATTTTTTTAAACACAGTTTAAAAAAAATCAGATACTCTTTTATATATGATATCCTGAATCATTGAGTCTCTTAGTTGTTTGAGTCACTGAACCACCTTAAATGGACAAAAAAAAGAATATTTCCTTTTCCTATCCATCCCTTCCCCGTCAAATCCTCTTGCCCTTCCATCCGATGAATATTAGTGAAGGATGGGAAGGGGAATAGGACTATAAGTAGGCATCTGTAAGGTCGTGGTATTTTACCGGTTGAGCCGGCACATTCGAGCAACCGATTTTGATGTTGCGGCCTCTATCACTGTTAATAGTATGCAATTTTTATATCATACAAAAGCTTTAAAATTAATAAAACTGCGATACCGTAGTGCCTACTAAGCGGACTATAGATGTAAGTCATGTAAGTATAAAATAAATCCAGGCTCTAATTTTTGCTTTTATTTTATTATATTAAAACCTACACGTAGTCAAGGCATAATAACGTACCATTTCTTTATTTTCAATGATCATTCGCTTCATTATTTCCTTACAAAATTAAAGTTAATATTCGAATTGAAGAAAAACACCTACATTTTAACCATGTAATGATCACAAATCACACTAGCAGTCATCAAGATAATCGCACGATACATTCCTATCCCGTTTGTGTTAAAATCAATGCTACATTGTGGATAAAAAATAATCCAGTAATCATTATAAAATACAAAGTAGTTTGAAGTAAAAAATAATTTTATGGGAACAAATATCTATACGTAACAAATTTGCAAAACATTAAGCTATATTAGCCGTTACCCTCTCACCTAGATTCCTGAAAGCAGGTCAGCAAACTGCGGTCGGTGTATAATCTTACTTAAATTAAACTTTTATTCATATGACCAAAAGTTTTCGTTTCACCGCAGCCATATTACAAAATCACCCTTTATCTGTTCAACGTATCGGATAAGATGAATGTCATATGTGCATAGTTATTAACAGCCCAGCGATAGTTTACAATAAATGTACGTCCGTAAGTAGGCTTTCCCTGACAATCAGGTTATATTACGTAAACTACATAACATTATCTGCAATAGAACTAAGTATGCGGTCGTAAAGTAAAAATGTTGTCGGTGCAATCTATAAAATCAAATAATGTATATATGTGTGTTTGATCTTGATATTTGATTATAATATTTAATATATGTAATGTCGAAATATATAAAATGAACAGTTATTCCTTTCTTATTTTCATAGAATTGGTTATACTACATAGCGTTATAAATGGGAACGTGAATTTGATTGTATTGACAGTGAATAAGTTTTTAACGGCTGCACAGATTTAAGTGTCTCATTTTTCACGCTGGAAATTTTTGTAACATGATTCCGCGTCCATATATAAAAATAGAAATAGTTTTCATTTCGGGATATAAGTTAAGTATTGTGCAATTTTCTGTACCCAAAATGCACATTCGCATTTATTATTTTAGTTAAGATAAACAATGAAAATCGGTTATATTTTATACACAAATCCTTAAAAAACTTTAAGAAATCAATGCGTAAACAAGTTATTATTATATTAAAATACAGTACTGTGATATTAAACAAGTTGCACTCAGCCATTTTCAAAATTTGCGCAATCATTCGAGAAGTGGAGCACTCAAGGGACGTAGTCGACCCATGTCGTAATGTCGCGGAAACACTCGTTTACTTTTACTCACTTCTACCTTATTATAGATAGGGTATTAGCAAACAAGTTTGTGGAATATTTCTAAAATCGATATAATCAAATATTGGTTTTAAGCCATGAGCCCGATTGACTTTGAAATTTGGTGTAATAATTTTTTCTATTTATTCATCCGCTAAGCATGGTTTTTAAAGCAAAAAATTATGTAATATCAATTATCATACAATACCGTCAAGGTCGCAAACATTTGTTGCCGTGATTTTAAAACTTTGTAATGAAAAATATTGTTAATTCAAAACTCGGAGGTCGAGATAATTAATATACAGATTACTTTTCTAATCTCTTATCCCTAACCAATACGGCGTCAACGTTGAATATTCTAATATACTCATTTACACATTAAAAGTTTGTACAGCAATTGTCAACGCCACAACTTTAATTCTTATGTCGTTTAGGTTACACGACAAAAGTTCGTGTTGCGCTATTTTTATACATCGCCATTCGGACAGGTACGGACGAGCCTTTGCACTAATGTCTACTGGTAGGTAGAGGCAAAATAAATTATCTGTATCCTTGTCTCAGCCGTCCTTGTTATAGATATGGTCAAGTAATCAGATTGAGCGAAATCATAATATAGCAATACGCCCAGATACTCTTCCTGTATGCTAGCATAAGTCGACATTGACATTTAGGTGGAACACCGCGTAGGGGACAGTGAATACGGTCGTCAACTAGTGTGAGTGAGATGGCTTTTTAAAAAGGCAAAATGCGATAAAATAAATCGGTCTTTAATCTATATACATCAGCTGTAAAGTTCAAGCGTATGTCATACATCGCCTAGCCTTTGTGCCCTTGGCCGATCGCTGTCCCTTCGAAATTCAAGATGCGCTCGCACCTAGCGCTTTTTGCAACAAATCGCCGTCATCTACTAATTGATTAAAGTTGCATACATTTATGTTACTGGTATTTATGTACTTTGGTATTGGTACTGCGTGCACATATCGAATATCTGTACAGTCGTATGTAGATAACTTGAATACCATTGACCGCGGTAAATATTAGCTCTGGCAATTAGACTTAGACCTACAACAATAACGCCTTTCGACCTTGATCTCGTTTTAAGCGCCTCCACCTGTCTGCGCTTGGAGCTTAAGAAAAAGTCGCCCGGCAGTGAATGTCTACAAAAATAAATCGCCATTATGTTATTGAATGTAATAAGTTTCGATTGTCAATATTTAATAGTATCTTTTTTGCAAGCTGTAAAATTAAATAAAAAGTTGAATTATCTCCCCAGTATTATAAAAGTTTTGTTAAGTCGATAAGAGATTAGGATTATCCACATACAACATAGTAAAAGCTGTTGACGGCGGCTAACGCATGCATTCGTATCTCATTTCCCACTTCGAATTATAGGTGTCAAAAAGTTGTTATTGTCAAAAAATGAAACATTACTATAGCAACAAGCAACAGTTATTAGTAATAAAAGTTTTATGTATCTCGGCAACTGTTTCATTTACGTAATAAAAGGTAAGTACCTCGTGTCATTTTCTATACCCCGATTATGAGTCATGGAGTTAAAACAAACAAGCTCACAGTCGCATTTATAAGTTTTGAAAAATATTAAGAGCTCTTTGCTTCAAATATCAGTTCATGTTACGTATATATAAAAACAGTAATTGCAGTACCTTGTTGCCAAATCACAGGTTCTCGAATTCTTTTTCAGTTAAAAGAAAAATATTTGTGTCTACTCGTTGTCTTTAGGTTTATTTAAGCGTGCTGTTTAATCTTAATAATCTGTGTCCTTGTTGCATCCCAATCTTTCGCTGATTTTATTGAGATTGTATCGCTGCTGATTAAGTAAGGCAAGGACGAGTGATTGTGTTGTATTAACACAAGTACTTGACGGACTGTGATATATCTTGAACTATAATAAACAGTTGATTTCATCTCGTGGTATCATATATAGGTAAAATAGGTAAAATATTTAGCCGCCAATGTTATTTTCACGTTAATTGTAACATCTAGCAATTGTATCCGATATACATAAAATTTTTTTTACAGGCCTTCCAGTATCACTCCAGCCCATTTCCTTATTTGCGTCTAATTATAATAGTTCTTAATATTCTAATAATTTATATACCTGTTAGTGTCGTCTATCTATCTATATAAATAAAATTCGATGTGTATGTATGTTCCCTATAGACACCGAAACGTCTGGACCGATTTCGATGAAATTATCACAAAATCTTCAGATTGGCCTAGCTGGTGACCCTGTGAAAATTGGAGCGATCGGATCAACATAATTAGTGCTACCCGCGAGAAGCCTGGGTGGATCGTTAGTAGTTTTAAAAATCAAATTACTACATCCGCTAATGTTTAAAAATGCTGATGTTGCAAGTTACGATAATTTGTGTACAAAATAGTTAATATCTACACATAGTAGGATCATTAATCGTCCCACATGAAGACCTGGCCTGTTTCTAAAAAGAACATCAGCTCAACCAACTTATTAGAGAACTTAGAGAACACTTAGAAATTTGTTTTTCATAAGACCTTTGTTTATGCACCGTTTTTCCTCTTAGGAGAACGCATGGTAAAGCATTGCTTTCAATATTTATCGGTCGCAACATCCTCTAACTACCATCTACCATACCATCGTAATGAAAATATTTGCGTGTTTATGTTTGAATTGTTGATAATAAAATTAATATTATGTTTGGATTAATAATAAAAAATTAAACATTATTTTTATATGGCATACAGCAGCGACTGTTAAGGAAGTGAATGTGACCATGAGGTTTTAAAGGCACCTCTCGTTTCAAAGAGCACGTGTATATTTCATTGCAACAATGTTTTATAATATTATTCTGTCGAATAGATCTAATTAATAACTACCAGGAGCACAGAAGTCAAAATAGAACATTCGCTGCCTAATATCTAGTCAATTAAATGAGAAAGTTAGAAACTGAGTAATTTTTGAGGATTGTATACACTGTTTATTTTGAAGAGGCCTTTATAAGTGTCTGTGATTGGCTGTCACCGAGTGCCATGTGATCTACGCTTGAACCTCTTACAAGTCACTTGTAGCTCCACGACTCTCTTTATTGCAGGTCTAGTTTAATAACTAAATTAAATCATATATTTTTTACATAATAATATAATGCTTATACGTTAAAAAGCTTAGGAAATACAATTTCGCATTTTTAACGGTTTAGACTTTAATACGGATAATAATTTTAATCATAATATATAAATAATTACCGAAATCACACATCTTTTAGCCCAATATAGATTAGCAGATACAACTTTTTAGAAACGAGCTAATTAGAGTAAAGAGAGAATGAGTCGATGAATATACATAGATTTAAGTGTGTTTTTTATAAGACCAATTCGACCTCCGTCGACGCAAGTCAGGAAACCACTAAGCTATCTCAATATGAAACGTACCTCGAAAACGATTATTTCCGATTTCAGTATTAAAAATATTATATATATAATACCTATTGAAATTATTCTATTTCTATATTGAAATAATCGAGTGATGTTACGTAAGGTCCGTCTTTTATCTAAGGGCCGAACTAAATTGCTATGACGACAGACTGACGCTTATTACATTGTACCAATTGAGATCTTTTTCCTACATGAATTTTTTTTTTTTTATGGAAGAAGGTGGCGAACGAGCAAGCGGGTCACCTGATGTTATGTGAGCGCTACCCATAGACATCCGTAACAAGCAAATGTGTTGCGGATGCGTTGCCAACCTTTATTGGACGGAGGAGGGGGAATAGACAGGAAAAAGGATATTTCCTTTTCCCCGTTAACCCTCTCCCCGTCCAGTCCTCTTCCCGTTCCAATCATATCCTTATGAGGAAAGGGTGGGAATGGGAAGAGCACTGTAATTAGGCCTCCGGCACCTCACTCATCAGACGAAACGCAGAATACTTCTACTTCACGCCTGTTTTCTGTGAGTGTTCTACATGAAATATTATTTTAAATTTCATAAAAATAAAAGATAACTAATGACCTAGAAACACTCATATGCATTGTAATTATACGTCTTTGAAATTATGCAAAAATATTTACCACCCGATAACAGTACCGGTAACCAAAACGTACTGTACAAAACGTGCCTAAACTAAATGAGCATTGTTTGCTAAGAACCGAAGAGTGAGGCGAATGTATGGAGTAATGTTATTGTTTTTGACAACTCTATGGCCCCACGCCGCCGCAACTCCGGAACCGGCATTGTATAATGGTCTTTTTGAATGACTACCAAATATATAAAAGTACTGTGTGATGACTACTCAAGACATTCCGATTATATGTCAGCTAACATATAGGTTCTCCTTTAAACTAGATATCATTAATCGTTACTTCTTTCAAAGCGCGCCTACTTTTAATTCCTTAGTAAGTTACTGGTTATTTAAGTCGGCGACCATTTTCCTTATATGCGAGAGCATAAATCTAAGTTTTTTACGCTCATTAATTAAAATACTAAAAACGAATCATGTACAATAAAACAAACAAGTAATTGGTCATTTTCCAAATCTTGGTACTGATTGAAACCTTAAATTTAACAGACCACACGGCCGGAAATGTAAACTTTAAATAATCCATGAACATGGGAGGTCAGCTCATGATAACACACACAAAAGCGTTACAAACA
Source organism: Papilio glaucus (assembly GCA_000931545.1). Classification (NCBI taxonomy): domain Eukaryota; kingdom Metazoa; phylum Arthropoda; class Insecta; order Lepidoptera; family Papilionidae; genus Papilio; species Papilio glaucus. The sequence goes on along the minus strand of JWHW01035216.1, from coordinate 246,921 downwards.
GTGAAAGTGATTAAAGTTGCAGTGTTCACTGTAATATAAATCCTATAGAGATTGACAACTACCACGATTAAACATACATTGCGAGGTGGACTACGCAGCGCAGTGGTTGTACTTGACAACTTAAAAAATTGATCTGCTCTTAAGCGGACACTTAAAGTTGGTTGGTAACTCGAAAGTTACTTTAACAAATATACATTTATGGCAATTTGATCAATATTGCATGCAATTAAAAGGAAGTATTGATGTTGTAAGGTTTATACTGGAATTTTGATTATACTAACCTACTATGTGAACCTTGGCGCGTTTTATGTCGGCTGTACTTGAACGATAATATTGCTTTCGTTAATTGACGTCGCTTGAGCGGGTCATTTAACAAGAACATAAATTAATAAATAGATCTCACTGCTGGATCAAGTCACTAACAAATTTCTGGCATGCATTTAAATAACAAAGTTTTATTACATCTGCAATGGTGAAAAAATTGTTTCCTTTGTATATAATTGTTGCACTTTTATTTTTTCTAAATTCATTTGAACAAAGCTCACATGCATCACAGTTGTGAGTTCACCGCCATCTTAATAGTCTGGATACACACATATTTTGAGGCGAGGACAACGACTTGAATCATATTAATTTCTATGAAAATTTACATCATCAATTTAAATGAAGCAAAGCCAATAAATACTCGTGCTAACACACGTATATTTTTCTTTTAAAGCGTTCAAAACACTAAAGCAAATATTCATTAACGCCTACACGCTAGCAAATAAATTAGTTAGTCACTAAAGGACACATTTTTTTTATTTTGAGACTACTATAAACAAAGTGAATAAAACAAAGAATTTAGGGCAACAAATAGAAAAAAAACCTGTCTTGTGTGTAATAAAATCATTAAAAAAATTAACACAGAAAATTAAACGAAAACTCCAAATAGTATATAAACTACCAGTTTATTACTTTAGGGATAAATATATTTTTTAATCGATGTTAACCATAAACTTTCACAGCTTCACCGAAAATAACTGTCGATCGGCATATCTGGGAGTGGGAATAAGTTAATGCTTGTATTTTGTATTTACTTAGTGTGTATTATAAGAAGAATCATTGCGAGAGATAATTGACGGAAGAATAAAAGTCAATATCCAATACAATCTATTCTATTGATTGATTGAAATATTAATCGTAACATTTTAGCGATCCAAGAAAACCTTTTACTAGACGTGCTAAATAACAGTAGGTAGTAATCGTGAGA
>JWHW01035216.1:234810-245371 GCA_000931545.1 Papilio glaucus | reverse complement strand
CCGGGGTGCCGAGCCGATCCCTAACAATATTTTCATAATCATATCACCGGCCCAGACGCACCTGTCGCATTGTATCTGTCGACCGAAATGGTTCGGCTGGCATCGATGAATAAACATAACCTGTGTCGGAAAATTGATTGTATGCATCAAATGTCAGAAATGTAATACTTTTTTGCTTCACACACAATCCCACTCATGTGATAATTGTTGACTTCGACTCCATTACTTGTTTTGATTTCGAAACTTAAAGGTTAAACCTTAATGTCACAGGTTTGTGGTTTGTGTTCAAAGTAAATATTTACCAAGATATTATGTGATAAAATAAAAACTCTGGCATTTTTTAGCCAACCAGAATAAACAAAGGATGATGTCCATTCATGGGTACGAATAAATATTTTTAACTAAGTGAAATTTTATATATAACACTAGTTGCAAACACCCGTTTCGATGGGTTTTTTATTGTCTTTTTTAATTAGATCTATGTAGTACATAGGCATATAGATCATTCCAGAATACTGTAGATGAGATTGAGATGATGATGAGAGATGATGTAGAAATCCTACTCGTTATGATTCCTATAAAAGTAAAGTCCTATAAAATACATTTTCAACCCCGTATCTTTTACATCCCTTCAACCAAACACATACCATAGTTACAAGTGGGACCGTTAAGGCTTGAACCACCCATAATCAAAATCGCACTGTGATGTGTAGTTTTGGCTAAAAAGTGAAATACATAAATATATGATATCCAAAAGTATAACAGGAAGGAGAGTTCGTTGTTTTCGTAACAATTTTATATACCGACTCGATATAAGGATAGTTTAATTATTTAGGATAAATAAATAAATATGAGCTCACGCCCGAAATCCAGAGGCAAAGATTATGGATTTCCATTTGGAGCAATCCTGGCACACCTCTCTCGTTTCTTCTACATGTATAAAAATGTAATATACTCAATATTTTGCGTATAACACATCAAAAATAACAAAATAAAACCGCAAAACGAGAGGCAAGATATGAGTTCGGAAACCAGTTTTAAAGTCGTTGTCTGTTGGTTTAGCAATAGTGTGAAACACATTAAGAGCAGAGGTGGGTTACTATAACATTATATGCTCTGTTTCGTAGGTTGATTGTAAGTATATTTATTAAGTTACACTTAACTTTTCTTAATTTTATCTAAATTAAATAATGGAATGTATGTAATAATTTACTTGTCGGATATCTAGAGCAGATAAAGTGTCCGGCTAAAAAAAAGAGAGTTAGATGAGTGTAGGGAATGTAATACTATTAAAATATTTTATAATCCAAAGGGTACTTACAATACTAATATTATAAATACGAATACGAATTTATTTGTCAACGACTCATTAAATTTTGCACACATTGTCAGGGATACAGAAAATTACATGAGAAAAAAACTGTTTCCGCGGGATAAAAAATAGGTAAAACGTTCATTTACGATCAGTTGCCATGGCAATGTTTCATATTTTAACAATAATAACTTTTTTACAAATGTTTCATATCATTCTAAATTATATTCGAAATCATCCTACATAAATTGCAGCGTGGAAATTAAGAAACGAATGCGTGTGAAACCGCGAGCAACATACAGTAAAAATCTTGTAAATAACCATACCTTGTTTCATTGCAAGATATGATTGTTGTAAACAAACAAACGTCATTTACTATACATGACGGCCATTACTTCTACACTTTTTATACTTTCATCGGAACTGTTGTAAATTTGTGGAAATCGTGAGATAAGATGGAGTGAATTTTTTTTGTTATATATTAATATGGATAGGTAAATAAAATATAAAATCCTAGTCTCCCAACTATATTAAAAAATAGACTTTGACGTAATTATTCTATAGACGAAGTCGTTTGAATCAGCTACTATTTGATTAAATTGTTTGTGAGAACCACGAAACGTTTGTGAGAACACGAAAAATAAGATTAACATATTTTCCACACTTTATTCAATAATTAAATAAAAACAAAACAAATTAGCACGAGTCTGTCACGGCTTTTGCCATTAATGATAAGTAAAAAGAAAAAAAAAAGAAAACAGTCTTTGGCTGTGTTAAATATTCGGACAGGGCGTCTTCTTGAGATATTTCTTGCCAGAAGGCAATGGAACGACAGAGACTCCCTGTGGAAACAGCGTGGCAATATTCTCCTCAGGAACCGACGGCAATATCATGCAGTCATCGCCCGTCTGAAAAAATAAAGCGCTTTACGTAACACTATCACTATATGTGCCACTTGTACATCATTGTAAATTTTGCCTCATCCACATCGGTAAACAATATAGTTCAGTAAAAATTTAAGATATAGATTATTTTAGTATTTTAGTCAGTTCAGCCTAGAAGATAAAAGTACTCTTCCTCTCACCCCTTTCAGCGTCGTCAAAGCTAATGAGAATAAAATTTAAATTGTTTTATTTCTTGCGAAGATATTGATAAATAAATAGAATAAAAACACGATAATTCCAGGGTAACTAACACCAACAACCACAAGTAAATTAATTAGACAATGTTACATGAAATGTATAATGAAAGTTATAAATGTTGTCATTAAAAGTACCCAAGGTGTTTCATGAGTTCATAAAAAGTAGGGTGAATCTAGATTTTAACAGTCTAAACTGTTGCGAACAATTATTGTGTGACTGTGTACCTATGCAGATTTAAGTTTGAGACGATCTAAAATCGACATACATATATGAATGGAACCTAGGAGCTCTCTACAAAAAATTGTAATCATTAAAATTTAATATACAAATGAAAGTAACAAACCTTTGTCAATTACAAAAGGAACCATTTTAAATTTTACTACAAATCAGAATCATACTGCTTGTATAACCTTGGAAAGAATTAACGAGTACCACGAAAACAATACGAGTAACCCACGCGAAGGCCGTGGTGCTGTTTTATAAGCGTGCCTTTAGACGTTACGTGTAATCTCGTGCAAGTTTGTCAACACGTATTGTATCTACACGCTTACTATTACTGTTTCTATAAATAATACATTCCCTACTGTTTGTTTCTCGATGAAATGAACAGCTTCATTTAGTTGCATTAAAACAAGTTAAATGATGCGTTTGGTCGACTGTGTCTCAAAATAGACTAATATTCTACCTCGATCTCGAAAATACTTGGGTGTCGTGAACCGACCGTTGATATAGTGTATATATTATTATCAAAACCTTCTGCAGCACTAGGAGGGATATAAAAGAAAATAAAACATACTAACCTTCCAATCTACAGGTGTTGCGACTTTAGCCTTATCTGTCAATTGTAGAGAGTCCAATACACGCAGAATTTCACTGTGAATAAACAATTTATACTTGTGTCATAATATGGAACAAGTAATACTTCGTTTTAAGGGTTGCAAACAGGAGATAGATTTTCTAGTTTAAGCATGGTGGTACAAACATCAGATGACTTCAATTCTCTCATAATAAAAAACAAATGGTACAAGACAATCACTTACTAATTTTATTGTTGAACTGCATGCTAGTTTGTTTAGTAAATTAAATTTTAGTTCAACTAAACTCCACTCTGTTAATGAACAACTAATATACTGTGCTTGTGCAGTAACAGATCTTAGTCCAATGGTATGTGTGTTGTGTTACAAAGTTAGCATGATTCAATACTATTACATGCCATTTACTGATAATAATAATGAGCCTTGAAACAATATTTTTTCTTCCAAAACGTAACTATGTCATTGCAAACACAATGGACATAAAAATGTTACCTTAAATTTTATTTTATCTAAGAATTTCTAAATGAATTTTTGGTATTGTACTCTGTTTCACATAATTCATGCTATTTATCCTTGACTATAATAATGACATTACTCACTTTATGTTATGTTATAGCACAAGGCTGAATATTTTTCATGATCCAGTCTGTTTATGGAAAACAAGATACTAGAGATAGAATACTATTTCAAAATTTTATCATTAAACAATAAGAAAAGACAAAAGGTAACTCAATACATGGAAAACACTTATAATAATCTGTAACGATTTGTGACAATAGTAGGATAGAAAGAGATATCAAACACTGTTCACCTATTAATCACTAAACGAATTAGATGTATAACTATAAAAAACCAGGTGCCAATATGTTTTGAACTTGCTCATCTACAAAGCACACAAACATTTGTGATTTTAAATGAACTCAAAATATTTTTCTGCTAGGGAATCATAACCAGTACAGGTAAACATAAAGATTCTAATCCTTACATTACCAAGACCTCATAAAAGTAGGGAATGCATTTTATATCATTTTTTTAAATGTTAATATAAACATAAGCATCACATACTTGTCTATAGCCAAAAGCATTCATACTGACTCCAGTATAAGTATATATATCAAATACAAGACAGTAAATAAATACAAACAGGATCTGATATCATACACAAGTCAATTAAAAAAACCAGAGTGGATTTAAATAATGACATAATCTATCATATCTATCTATATATAAAAGGCATGTATGTATGTGCCCTATAGACTCTATAATGGTTGAACCAATTTCAATGAAATCTACAGGGAATGTTCATATTGGCCCAGTAGGCGGTCCATTTTGGTAGCAGTCGGATCAACATAATAATAAAAATAAATAAGTAATTTTCTAGCCCTTGTAAGTTACATTACATTTAAAAAAAAAACTAATTTTACCACTATGTTAATAATAAAATGATTACTCAAAGTTTCTGCCTGTAGTTGCTGGATAAAGAATGGAGAGCCGGAATTTCTTTTTAGGATCTACAATGAAGACAGCACGAGCAGTCAATGGGATTCCCAAAGGATCGAGTTCATCCTTATCCACCATCCCTAGTTTAATTGCAATATTTCTAGCCTTATCTTCAATTAGGGGATAAGGAAATTTTTCACTTTCGTTGCAACCTGTTTTAAAAATAATGAACATTAATGCAATATCAGCTGCAAAAAAATTATAATAGTTTCTATATGGATAAAAATAATACTGCAGGATTGGTGGATTATATTGAGGCACTGTAGAGGCCAAGTGCATGGTTACATATGGAACTCAGAGAAATATTAAACAACTTCATAATAAATACCTGCATAAGATTGGATGTCTTTGCACCAATCATTATGAGATTCAATTGTATCACAGGACAAACCAATAACTTTGACATTGCGTTTCTTAAATTCTGGCTGTAAAGTAATGACTCTTGCAAGCTCTGTGGTACACACTGGTGTAAAGTCTGAAGGGTGAGAAAAGAGTATACCCCACCTGAAAATGACAAAAGATATTTAACCACTGTAAAATAATCAAAAATATTACACAGGTTGAAATTAAGTGTATATATAAAAAAACGTACAATAAATAGGCAAGTATATCTTAATAAATTAATTATAACCATATTTTAAAAGTAAATAAATATTGTATATAGATTGCCAATAAGGTCTCAAATTCTGGAATAGCGTGCAGAATAGAGCCATGTGCAAGATGCAAACAGCATAGATATATTATAGTCAAAATAAACTACATGGAAGCCGGCAAGTTTTGGAATTTGACTTGGGGATTGCCTTCACACCATAAGGCACAGTTTTGTTGCTGATATTGATATAGAAAAATTATTAAATAAACTTACGATTCGCCTAGCCATTCATAAAAGTTTATTTCACCTTCAGTAGTATTAGCAGTGAAATTCGGGAAAACATCTCCCAAATGAAGCATTTTTATCGTTTTCAGTTCTAACCAAAAGGTTTCTAAACTTTGTTTTAATCAAACTCAGCGAAATTCGTATGAAATAGAAATAATAGCACCGAGATATATTGAAAACAAAATATGTTGGAAGCAAAATAATATTTTCTTTCAAATGAAGACTTAGACTTACTATAACAGGATTTACTTTTGCCTCTCACTAACTTTTCACAACTTTATTTAGAAAAATTTGAATTTAGAGTTGTCAAGTGTCAGAGAAATGTCACAACGAAACCTTTTTTTATGGAAGAAGGTGGCAAAACGTGACCGGTAAGAAAAAGTGACCGGTAACCGCCACCCACCAGCCCACCACCCATAGGCATATTTGCAGATGTTGCGACTCATTAGATTGGCAACAATGTTACAGAAAAAAGGGAAAAGTATTAAAGTATCCACGACCTAGCCCGACAAATCCTCGACAACTTCCTATTCTTTCTTATTAGTAAAGGAAAGGAAGGGGAGAGGACCAGATTTGGACCTCCAGCACCTCACTCATCAGGTTAAACGCAAAATACATCTACTTCATGCCTGTGTTTGAAAATCCTGAAATCTTGGTATTTCACTGGTACAGCCGATCCGTTCGTACTACAGATGTTGTTGCGGGTTCTACTACTCTTACATTTTTTTGGATACCACTGGATGAGGGCAGAGGGCCGATTTTTGTGGCGATCATGGGGGACACCTACATCAATCAGTGCAGGAAAATCAGCTAAAACGACGACAACGACAAAACGGCTTAGCCACAAAAATATTTTCTAAATTCCTGTTGTACAAACAAACCTACAACATTTGTCAAATGTCGAATTCGCTGATCGATTCCCGTTTTAGGTATTTAGCTAGGATCAAATATTACCTAAGATATTTAGCAAGTATTTAGGTATAATTGACTATTTGTTATAATATAATATTTATACATAAATATACATTTTAATCGATTGATTATTCGCAGTGGATAAAATTGTTCTCAATTTATGACATTACTTTATCTATGTAACATATTATTAGAAATTATTTAATATAATATACTCTTTGTTAGAAATTAATTTTTTACGATGTTTCGTCGATTTTTGTTGACCTAAATTTAATAAGATATATCATAACGTTTTATTGTGTAATTATAAATTAAAATTTAACACGGTTATCTTTATCACAAAAACTATAATTGTGTATATTTCAACTACTTTAGCATTTATTTTATTACACTATGGCTATGGATACAACAAATTTGGACTCCCAAGATCGTTTCAAATTGTATAAGTTTACTAAGATACTAGCACTGAAGGTCGTTCAAATCGTTGTTCAAAGTAGACAGGGCAAAAAGATTACTCATGAGTATGCAGCTCTAAAAGGTTTCGAAGATGGACCCCCTTCCTCGCCTAATATTTTACAATGGGTAGGATTCTCTTTGAATGTTTACATTGTTCCTGTATATCATTATATTTATTTTTTGTTTAAAATTCGGTCAAACTTTCCATTTTCATTGCTAATTTTATTTTTAGTTTAACTTGTCCATCCCAGATGAACCAGGAATCAATACAGATACAAAACGTGTTTTAAATGGTGAAGTCATAGAGGCACTTGCTAAAGTTTTGTGTATTGAAATCATACTAAGAACCAGTGATGGTGACGAAATGGTGCTTGAAGTATGGACTGTTAAAATACTACCAGAATGTGATATTGGCATGACATCTGTATCTACAATATACTATAGAATGAGTATAATGCTTAAATCCACCCTTAGTGTATCAAGAATAACACCAGCTTATAAATTATCACGATCTCAATTCAAAGAGTCATATAAAATTTCACATAAAATTTACGGTGGTCAACCTAATTTGGATTTATTAGGTAAGTTTTATAAATTTTGTTTGTGTTTTTAAAATTTATTTACAAAAAAAAATTTGCTTCCTGAATTGAATGATTGTCTAAATTATTGATTAGTTGTAATTCTTCCACAAGAATATATTTCCACTTTAATGACTAAATTTGGTAACAAAATCTAAACAAAGATAATGTTTAATGAAAAAATATTATAAAGGTTCAGAAACAATATAAGGACTTTTACTTTTAAATATAAGAAATAGGGATTATCCTATGAAAATGTTCTCAAAATTAATATTTAGGTATATTTGACAATATTTGTTTTTCCATCTTGCCACTTTTCATAGTCCGGATGCAGATTGCTGTCCGCCTATTGTTGACTCCCGTAATATTACACCATGCACACTAGATGAAAAGCAAAAGTATAAATACTTTGTAGGAATTCTGAGTACCTGTAGCAATTCTAACTGTAACATTTCCAAATTGAAGCTTTAAACTGAAAAATAAATGTGAATAATATTTTAAGGTGAAAAACATAAGACAATTAAAGTTAGTGAACTGCATACCCCAATTGGAACAATACTTATTGAAGTTGTATATAGAACGAAAATGACAATGTTACCAGAGGACAGAGGTCGATATATTGAAAACACTACCATGAATTCTTGCGAGAATATAATGATAAAAAGTGATCACTTTCCAACTGAAAATCAAAGGTAAAAATGCATTTCTTTTACATTTTTACAAGGTTTTTTGAAAATAGTAAATAATATGATTAAAATTTATATCCTACTCCTTAACCCACGTAAGTTTACACATTTCAGGAGAAATCATATGGAAAAAAAGGAAATCGATCTGTCTAAACCATTAACAGCCGGTGCTTTTGTTGATGTACAGAAAATTAAAGAATTACATGAAACATTATATCAGCAGTTACCTCCCGAACCACCTATGACTTGGCTTCTTGCAGAAAAGGACAAGATGGATGAGGTAAACAAACATTAATAATAATATCACAATTAATAACATTTTAATTCTCCTTTTATCTTTGAATTTGTAGTATCTAAAGATACTACAAATTCAAAGATATTCTAAGCATTAAAATGCTTTTCATTAAATTCATCAATTGACCGGGTCTCCTGATATTAAAAGATTGCTACCCATAGGCATCCACAACAAGCAAATGAGTCGCAGATGCATTGCCTACCTTTAATGGCTAATTCTTGCAACAGATGTTGAGGGCTCTACCACTGTTACAGGTGATTAATCTTTGTATGGTGAATGAGTCGCTTGTTTACTTAAAAATTTGAACTACTAAATATTTTTTTCATCCTTTCCTTTAGTTTCACTGTTCGACGATAACTAGTTTTTTATTTTTCGCATATATCTTTGCAATAAAAAATAAAAATAATCTTTATTTACTCTTTTATGAAACAATATGACTTTGAAATCTCATTTTCAATCTTCTTTAACAGAAAATGAATTTGTTGTTCATATCTGACATATCGAAAGAAAATAAAACTGATACTAGTAATGAAAAAGAAGAGATTACAGCACATTCAAGCAAGGCTATTGAAGTTCCAAAGGCCAGGGATAACAGTAAATGTTCTAGTTTGATGGTAAGTAAATAATAATATTAACAACTATAATATACTAAGATGCAACACAAATAGCAATTAGTGCTCAATACTACAGAGAACTAAATACTAACAATACCACCTTGATGTTTGACATACCACTATGGCGCAATTTTTGCGTATTCCTGCCTCACACAGCTGTATTGGCAGCAGTCTGCCTCCAGTGTTATTCCTGTAACAATAAAATTTAGGATTCTTCGAGAAGAGAGCAGAGACCTTACTCCTTTTCATAAAGGCTGGCAATGCAGTTCCTGTGGCATTGTGGATATTCATGGGCATTGGTTTATTAAATAAAAAACTAAATTAAGAGTTTCCATAAACAAGTGTAAAGGTGTGAATTAAATAAATGTATGGATGTGGAAAACGCGCCAGTACCGAAGTAAGCTAAATATTAATTTCTGATTTCTCTTGGTTGATGGTGGAAGTGGTTGTTTATTTATATATTTCAATTTAACATTTATGAATGTACAAAGTAGTAATATCAGACACATAGGAGTACTCAATACCAACATGTGCTTATTATTTTATCATCTATGCCTGATTAGATCAAGGAATGAGGAAAATAAGATGAATAAGTTCTATAACCAAAAATTCATAATTTAATGTCATGGAGTAAATTGTAATTTACTTTACTTTCATTAAAATATTTGTCTAACTCAATGTAATATTTTCCAGGATTTTCCATTTGCTGAAGGTAGCCCAATAGCTGAGCTGGCTAATTTCTACCAAGAATGTCTCCAAGCAAGGACAGCGACTGAAGACTGGTCGGACATATTAGCTGATACCTCTGCCTCCTCAGACTCAGAGTCTCTTGCGAAACAATTGAAAATGTTCGAAGAGGCGGTACCAGAGTTCGATAGTATGGTGGCTTCAATGTTTAGTAACTCAGAACATGCTTCTGATCATCCTTAAATAAATCAATGTAGGTAATTTTTAATACAAAAGTGCCTATAAATGGCCTAAATACTTATAATGACACTCATGGAAAAATTAAGAAGAAATGCTTAAAGATTATTCTCCCACTAATTTTCTTAATATGTGAAGTTAACATTTTTTTTTCGAGAATATTATACTTTTGACATTTTATTTTTACAAATTATTCTCCTCGAAACTTTATTTTTTTACGTTAATTTTTCTGTGATTGCCCTCAACTTGCTGTTATGTTGGGATATTGGAACTTGCAAAATTCACTTTAGACTTGGGAGCTAGGGTAAATATTGCACGCGGGTGCTGTATGGGTTAGAGACGCCTCTGGGTCTAGGTCTATATTTCTATATAAATTAATTTCTAAAATTGACTTGTACAAATGCTCCAGCGAGTTGGGATTTAAAATCCATTGAAGCAACATGTTAGGTT
>JWHW01035216.1:183213-193967 GCA_000931545.1 Papilio glaucus | reverse complement strand
CCAGGCACTCGCTTCTCTTTCATAGCCCACCACAGAACCTCACGGGGCACCCTGTCGTATGCTTGTAATTATTTAATGTAAATTACTATGCAATAGACCCCGCCATTGCATAGTAATTTATATATCTATCTACCTGTTTTGGGTAAGAGCTGTGTATGTACAATGTTGTTTTCAATTGTGTTTGTGTATAATATGTAATCATGCAAAGCATTATCACAACGCCATTTCAAATGCACGTTCTATTTAACGACTCAGCCAAGAAAACTGTGGTTCAAGGAAAACTGTCATATTTTACAGGCATATATTCTTAAAAAATGCCACCAATTTGGCCGCATTTTTAAATATTTTTTTATTCCAAATATGTAAGTTCAATTGGAACTTAATATGTAGCTGATTTTGAAAAATGTGGAAATAAATATTCCTATTAATTGAAATTGATTACGTTAATGACGTTTAATATTAATACACGAAACCCGGTCCGCTTGGCGTTATGTGCAACAGTAACCGATAAGCGGATATCGTCAAAAGATAACGCAATACAACGGTGTCGCCAAATAAACTCGATGGCCAACAACTTAAGCAAGATCTACATTAGAGACAAAACAATTACACAAGTCCTTTTCTGTCTTATTTGAGTTTCAATAGTTTTAAGTAAATATTTAAAAATAACTACGATACAAAAGTGATTGGATGTTTCGCATTTACTTATAATTTGTAAAGACCGGGTCTAATCTCCCGCTGCGTGCAATAACGAGGTTTTTTTTGGAGATTTTATTAACTTCGAAATAAAGTTGCCCCGACAGCTAAAATGGCGATTATAAACACTAGCAAATAAAAACACTAGATCGAACTTGAGATTGAGATGAAGTCATCTCTATCTAACTAAATTTATTTCTTTAATTATAGTAAAGTAGGTAAGTACCTACTTTACTATAATTAAAGAAATAAATTTAGTTTCGATATGAGAACGCGTAAATGTTATTGCTCCACTTTTTCAAAACAAACTTCATAGTTTTATTATAATTGATTAATAAATTTTATTTTATGCATTTACGTAAATCGAGAACAGTAAATCCTCGTTTACAAGCTCATCAAACGAGCTATTCCAATTTAATGATTTTAATGTAAAAAGTGCAGTTATACACTTTTCCACTTCCCCACTTTACTTGCAATGGTACGTGTGAATGAGATCAAAGAAAGATAATATAAATACGCGCACCAATTATAATACAAATAAATTAGTATACAGGATGTACCGAAATTACGAGTATACAACTTAAGATATGATAATTTCCTTGGTCGAGAATATGATGATTTAAGTCAATTCAAATTGTTGAGTTTATGCGCTAGAGTTCTGTAGATAGCAGATAGATAAAGAAAGTGTTTATTTTTTTCCTATTACTGTTCATTAAAGAATTTCGCTGTAAAGAAAAGAGAAAATAAAATGTTGATTTCGAAAAAAAAAATGTTAAAAATATATTTAATTATTATTTATCAGTTCATTTAATAATTGTGGTATCCTGGTTATTTTATAGCAATTCGGCGGCTACTTAGCATTTAGCGTGGGATTTTTTTTTATCAAAGTTTACATATTTTAAATGTTTGCTATAAAAGGTAGTTTTACATTTCTTAATCTTCAAAAGGATTGCCCTGTATTTGTTTAAAAAATACTTTATTTTATTATGGACATTATGAATTTATACCATTCATTATATTATTTATTCATACATTTTTCAAGTTACAAGAATCATCTGACAAATAGTAACTATTAATTCTCAAAGGGTATACAGATAATAGCACCAGTAACCTTCAACATAAAGTCGCCAGTGTAATCGAGGGTTCGACGTGCGAATCTTGCTTACGAAACGGTTTAAAATACGCATTAAGGTCTGTGTACTGGGCGCGTCGATCGAATGATACTGAACATGTGTCGAGCAGATGCCCTTGAACGGCTGGTATTAATAAAAAAAATTCAAAGGAGTGTTCGAAACTTTCCTCTTACGGTCTAAATAAATGTATAAACACTAAAATACACGTTCACTGCGTCGTACAGATAAAGAGTCTGGGATTTTAATCATCGATCAATCCATTTCCGTCAACGTTACACATCTAATTCTACCACGTAAATAAATAAACAAACCACGAAACCCCAGAAATTAAAATAATAATAATATTATAAATTACAAATATCCATTTGGCATAGATCTTATCGACACATCAACGCATGCTCTTCGTTTACTTAATACTGCCACTCAGTCTAATTATTATTTAAATGTGTCCGTCCGAATTAAATACGAGTCCACACTCATGGAACATATGGAAATAATACGCATCTGTGCTTTTCTTAGATTTTAATACTTCTCAAAGTTTCTTGACGATCAATACAATACAGTATTTTTGAACTTGTTTCTCACAACGTAGGCAAATCGTAACGCTCACGCCTGTAACCCAGAGGGGTAGGCAGAGACCACGGATTTCCATTTGGCACGATCCTGGCACACCTCTCTCGCTTCTTCTACATTCATACATCTACGTATACTTGCTCGTCGGTTATGGGTGCTCCTTATATCGCCCTTTTTTAGTAAACCGCTAATCTAATCGATATAAGTTTTCCTGGGTTGTCCCCTACCAACACTGCCACTCACTTTTGCAACATAAATTTGTTTCGTTATTCTCTCTTCATTCATCCTTTCAACATGCCCGAACAACCGAAATATACCTTTCTCAATTGTAGTCACAATATCTACTTTTAAGCCACACATTTCCCTTATAACGCTATTTTTAATTCGATTATTCATCGTCACGCCTAACATACTTCTTAAGGATCGTATCTCAACGGCATTAACTCTACTAGCATGCTTTTCCTGCCAAACCCAGCTTTCACTTCCATACATTAAAGTGGGGACTAGTACAGCATTGTGTATAGCCAGACGAGCCTTCATAGACACATTCTGACTCATTACTACTGTACCTATAGCCCCATTCATTTTATTTCCCGCATTCACTCGTCGTTCAAAATCTTTAACATGCCTACCATCTCTACTAAACATACACCCCAAATACACAAACTGTTCCACTTCTTTACCGTTAACATTTATATCAATAACTGTCTTTGATCTCTTTCAAACACCATTACTTTCGTCTTATCTACATTCATCTTCATACCTTTACCTTCTAATGAATCATCCAAAACATTCAGCATAAGCTGTAGGTCCTCCGCCGATGACGCAAACACGACCTGGTCATCGGCGTACAAGAGACATTTTACAACTAGCTCACCCATTCTTAATCCACACTCTTCGTCTTTCAAAGTTTTCAAACAATCATCCATAAAGAGATTGAACAGCCACGGGGATGCTACACAGCCCTGTTACACCTTTATTGATGCTAAACCAGTCTGAGTAGGTCCCGTTAATCCTAACACAAGCAGTAGAATCTTTATAAAGAGACTTCAATGCTTGTGTAAGGTCACTGTTCAATCCAAACTCAATTGAACTTGACCACAGATCATCTCTTTTAACTTTATCATAGGCCTTTTCTAAGTCTAGGCAAATCGTCTGGTTTCTTTTACCCAAACCGAGTTGTTCACGAGAAGGTTCACGGCGGATATATCGTTTTTGCTAATAAACTTGTCTCTTTCGCTCAGTCGTATATTAACCGCGCCGCGTCCACGCGTAAATTTGGAACCTCCCGTCGTTGACGTCACGAGAGGACGCCTCACGAATCGGCGGCGCTGTCGAGTGCTGGGTGGTACTAGTGAGCGATGATAATACAGTATAACGACGTATATGTCACATTATCTTATCTATAATGCGTATATGTCGCATCTATTTTTTTTAATCTTGTTTATGCATGTTTTATATTGCTTAGAAAGTTCCATTATCTTATTCTTTTTTTTAATTTCGTTTTATAATTATAGATGGTATAGTATAGTGGATTTGATTTTATTTATTTTAGTACGTTGACTGATTATGCATCCTAGATTGAGTAAAACGGACATCACTCCAAAAATTTTCTACCAATTTTTAAATTTGGTAAAATGTTTACCAAATTTATGTCTCATGACTCGTGTTGTAACCAAGCTTACAAGTTTTTTTGTTTCGGCATTTTTATAAATACATTTTTTTGTTTTTATCCTTACTAATATGAATTTAGGTTTATTTGTTTGTTGCACCTTTAGGCTTCAAACACTCAACTAATCATCGTGAATCATTTGCCCTCACATTATCTGATTGAAAAAGCTGGACCATAGACCTATAAACCCGAAAAAAAAAACTGTTCCCTAGGGATAGAAAAAAATTATAACCTTTTTTATAAAATCGGCTGCCATAGTAGTGTTATATTGTTATACTTTTACGTATTATGTTTTTCAATAAAAACTCTTTGGTTTAATTTTTACCTATAAGCTCTAAGCTTCCGCCAGGAAAATAACACACGACCGTGGCCAAAAGCTAGTACATAATAAAAGAGAAACGAGCTCTTCTTGGGATTTAAAAAAGATATAAACATTTGCCAAGCATTCAAAATATTGTTATAAAATGGCTGTGGGTCGACCCTTAAAAGATGTGTCACTGAATACTACCCACACAAATACACCGCGTCACGTGTACTCGACACGTTATGTATTTCTTCTATTTTCTGTATGTTTTGTTAGCATTCTATGCGTGTACTCTGAAAGCAGTTTTCATAGAACGCCTTAACATACTTATGATCGGGAGACACCTGCATTTATCGACTTGATAAATCTATTCAAATCTTCACCGATGCTATCTTTGAATTAATTTTTAACAATTACAATTACTAGTCGCATATTCAGATAACGTAACTTTTCGATCTCGCCTCGCTTGCTTACGCTTATCAGATCAAACCTGACCTCAGTGTAAAGGCGACAACTGCTATATTTATTTAATCAGTATTCGACAATAATATAATAAATAATAAAATAAGAGTGAGTTTGTCCGTACTTAAGAAGGTTATCTTTTGTATGCACATGAAAGAATACAAAAAAAGAACGCCAATCTATTTCCCTATTTTTTTCCATTAATTTACCACAAATAATCCAATTTGTGTTTTATCTGTGTATAAGAAAAAAAGGCCACATTGTGCACTCAATAAGATGCGAATTAGCAAACCTGTCATACTGCAGTGTTTAATCAAAAAATGTGGACACATCGAACTCATACGTTGATCCATCGTTGATTCACGATGATCTTAATCTTAGTATCAGAGAGAGCAACGATGGCATCTTAAGCTATCCTTGTATAATTCGGATAAAACTTATACTAAATTACACTCGATAATATTATAAAATGTTAATTCATATTATATTCAGTAAAAAGTTTGGAGAGTCCTGGCTTAGAGCAATAAAAGCGTGAACAAAGTCGTGGTCGTTCGGTTGTATTACATAAATGGTAACTGGCCGGTATTATCGATATTTACGACTTTAAATTTGGATTACGAAAACAATTGAAGGTAAATCGAGTCAATTATTAATGTTGCTCCATATTAAACGTTAATGACCACTTTGTAAAAGAACGTTCGGACCAATGTTATTTAACTTATTTTTAATAATGAATCCGTGACGTAACACTACGATGGCAACATGATAATTTTTTGTGTTGTATTTCGCAATCATTTAGTGTACTTAGTGAAATGTTCTCAATGTGATATTACCATATTAAGATATGCTCTATATTCTTAAATGTATATTGCGCAACAATGAAGTAATTGGTACTCTATATATGTAAAAATGAATCCATATATCTTGGTCACAGCATCACGCGTCAACGGCTGAACCGATTTTGCCAATTCTTTAAGTTTTGTGTTTATTATTATCAGGAGAAGGTTCTTACGAAAGAAAAAGTTAGGAAACTTGCGCGGAAAATTAAACAAATTACGAAAACTTTACAACTATTTTAACTTCACCGTTTGACATTTAGATCATATTTATGGATAGATATCAACGTATGGAAATAAATGTTTGTTTTTTTACTCATTGGCAGTGGTCGAGCCCGTAACAACATCTGTTGCAGGAATGGGCCGACCGTTGAAATATCACGACAAAGTAGACATGATGAAGAAGTATTCTGCGTATGTTGTTAGAAGTAAGGTGCCGGAGGCACAGCGGGAGGATAGTAGGAAAGAGAGAAGAAAGAGAAGAAGCTGGAAGGAATTTTAATCAGATCTAGATTAAATACTGCTGATGAATATAATAGTAATGATTTCAAAATTAAAGTACATTTATTTTATATATTTAAATCCACCTAGACGGAGACTCATATTATGTACTAGATAGAAGAAGTATGTAGAGAATCACATTATGTACAATAACAATTAAAGAAAGCGGTGCTCCTCGACATTTCTTAAAAAGTCCGGTTTCTCTTCTTTTCTCCCTGACACTCGGTCATTTGGTTTCCCCTGAGGGAATCTTGTCTTTGCGCACTTTGTTTAGTTATTTTATTTATAGAGTTGCACTTATAATAAGTACTTTATTTACTCAAGTTGAGTCAAAAAGTCAAAACTGTTCCAGAGTATTGGATAATGAAAACTTATAGGCGGTAGTTTGAGATACACGTGTTATCCTATTTAGTATTGTGTCCCACGGAGAAGCTAATTTGGTACGTCGTATCATCAATATGACGACCATGTATAATTTCGTATCGTTGCGGGAGCAGCGCACGTCTATACCTAGTCGGGTCATAAGTTCTGTCATAAACTGGACAACGACAAAGGACGGTATTTTGGTACACCACAGCACTGGTTTTTACACCTTTTTCACAAAAAAAAAAACACCTAATTTAAGCCTGAATATGAGACTCCAAGCAAGAGCTAAGGTTACCCACGTGAGCTGGCTTCTTCACTGCTGTGGGCATACAACTTATCATTTATTATAACTTTCTTCGATGGTAAAAAAAAATTACCTTCGAGTACTGACTGCAAACATAGTCGTGGGTTCGAATCTGCCTTTCAACTATCGTCGTAAACCATTTTCAACCCAGTTTAAGCTTGGTTTGGAATGGTTAAAAGAAATATTTTATATGTAGAAGATTACTATGTATAGAGTTTCTACTGAAATCAAATGTGGTATCCTAATGTAATATCAGACTTTAGGCGATAAAGGAAGATTTTTAAAGATCTACGCGGTTTACCGTCGGTTATCGGTTTACGCGCTTTACGTCACTTAAATTCGTTTTCGTAAACGCGATCAAATTGTTTCTGGTGAAATCCTTTTAACGAAAACAAAGATTAGAATCGAACTTTAAACTCGATTAAGCAAAACATAGTTTTTTTTAACTTTTTTTCGAATGCAAACGGTGAAATCGCTTACCCCTTAAAATTAACTTATGATACTGCTTATGAGTGCAAAAAAGCTAGCAGGAACAAAATCGACTACACTTTAAAGAGGACGATGGTAGCAGAACTAATTAGTTACGCTTAGGTATCCACTATCCATAGACAGATTCCATAGATATGGAATATACATATTGTGTAAATAAAGTATACGATTTAGGACTGCTTAGAATGAAAAACAATAATTTATAACAATACAGGTCTTACAACTTAGTTCTGAGACCGACGCTGCAAATAGCCTCGAATACTTGTCTATGTTTATTATTTGTCATAATACAATTGTAGTCCGCATGTGGCTACTCACCGCTTGTTTTGAATACATTGCGTTCCGCCTTATAGCATTACAAAGAATATTTTGGCCATTGGAAGAAAATATTATACCTGCAGACATATATTATGTATATACCGTAAAATTGTAGAAGTCATTTAGTTTATAATTTCACTGGCGATATTATAAACTGACAAAATTGAGACAAATTTGATGTAATTTTTTTTGTAAGAAATTTCGAGACATAATTATTATGTAAGAGTAACATAACACATATAGGGTTTATTAAAATTACATGTTGCTTGTTACATTTGTGAAATTTGAGTGATTTTTAACATGCCTCTTGATCGTATTACTGTAAACAATTTTTGCAAAATGTCAATTATTTCTACATTAAAGACTGAAAACAAAATCAAATTACACATGATAAACGAATGGAAACGGCCGGGTTTTATCTGTTTTAATATAAATGCGAAAGTAACTCTGTATGTGTGGTACGTCTTTAGACCTTAACCATTGGTCCAATTTTAATACATACTAGATATAGGCCTTGGTAAAGGAAATAGTTTGTCATCACTTGTATCAAAAATAAAATCTGAAACGGTCACAAACAGGGATGAAGATTTGTTATTGTGTTTGGTTAATAGATTTTTCAAGTTTTGAATTTCATAATTCGTATCTAAGCATTTGGTAATAAACATATATTTTTTTAAAATTCCCTTAAGACAAGGAAAAGGAAGACGGAAATTATTTTTTGACTCTGCATCTATAGTTTATTAAAAGATTAAGATGAATATGGCAATATACGGAACCTAGAAAAAATAAATAGGCTACTGGAAGTAATCGCAAAGCCAGACGAAGCCGCGGGCATTATTTAAGTTAATATTTAAGTTGGATACGCAGCAGAAATATGTTCTGAACGGACAAAAGTAACGGAAGTGTAGGATATCAAAAGTGCCTCGCGTAATATTTTTCGTTCGTCAGTGTATTTCGCGACTATTTAAATGCTATGCACAGTGCTGGTTCATAATTAGTTTTGGAGTGTTCTACGTCAGGTTAAGAACTCTTAGAATTTTGAATACCTTATTTTGAATATTATCTTTGTTCGAAAAAGGATCGTGAGAAAGTGTCGCAAAAGAGGTTTGATTGTTGGTGAGTGTTGTTAATTTAATAGTTTTGCATTTTATTTAATAGTAGACTACGGATTAAAAATTTGAACAGCCCTGCACACACCTCTCACCTTTATTCATATAAATACATCCTCCATGCACATCGTTGGTGGTTATTCTTAATTATTGCTCTCCTTAAATATGTCATCGACTTGTTATAACGGAGTTATGTAGCCCATGTTATTTGATTGTGGGCTGAGAGACTAAACCGAAATAAAAAACAGTAACAATGAAAAACGCTACCAAACCCGAAAGACATATTTTTGCAGTGATTTTTAGGCATTTCCCGATCCCCTAGGAATCTAACAATTTATTCAATTGATTTAGCTTGCCGTAAATCTTAAGAATATGCATAAAATATTTATGATTTAAACGTTTAAGTACCTTTTTTAATTTAATAATTATATAATACAAAATTTCTAAAAACTTTAATAATATATTTTGAACAATAATTTATGTGTCAATATGTTGATTATGTTTAATTTGTTAAATATTCAGCCATATCTTGTGCATAAATTTTGTATATTCATGATGTCATAAAATGTTGTAGACATATTATATGTTATATTATATTATATCATATGTTGTTGTCTGAGCCCAGATATTGTTGCTTTTCATTTTATTATTTCGGACGTTTTATTTGTTTTACAGACGGTATGAAGGCATTATAGCCCAATGGCAAACGACATTGACTGCATTAATATAAGAACATAAAGAATTATTAAGAGAATAAGATTGTTTTTGTAATAGTTCTATTTTCTTTATTGGATTATGACCTTATTTTTCCTTGAGAACTTGTCATTCCTTTTTATGTTTAAATATAAAATATAAATAAGTTAATGATTTAAATTATTATCTGGGAACATATATATGTATGTATGTGTATAGCCGAGCTTACGACAAGCTCGAATCTGCTATACACTGTTGTAATGTAACAAGTTTAAAGATTAAGAAGAATGTTATACTAATTTATTTACAATATTTGAAAACATTTATAAGTGTACCTTGTAAAGGAGTATTTCTTAAAGGAAATAGAAAAAAAATGCGCTCACGCCCGTAATCCACAGGGATAGGCAGAGATTATGGATTTCAATTTGACGCGATCCCGGCACACCTCTTTCGCTTCTTCTACATCTACACATACAAACTCGTCGATTATGATTACACCTAATATTGCACTTCTGACACCAATCTGATCGATGTACATAAGTTCTCCTTGAACGTCCCCTGCCAACGCTTCCACTTTTGGTACATAAATTTGTTTCGTTACTCTCCCTTCATTCATCCTTTCAACATGCCCGAACCACTTAAGCATACTTTTCTCAATTCTAGTCACAGCATCCAATTTTAAGGCAGACTTTTCTCTTATAACGCTATTTTTAATTCTATTATTCAACGTCACGCCTAACATACTTCTTAAGCTCGCATCTCAACGGCAATAACTCTACTAACTTGCTTTTCCTGCCAAACACAGCTCTTACTTCCAAGCATTAAGGTGGGCATTGTGTATTGTCAGATGAGCCTTGACTCCTCACTACTTTATCACGTTTTCAACTTCTTTACCGTTAACGTTTATATCAATTACTGTCTTACTTTGTCTTTCAAACACCATTACTTTATACCTTCCAACGAATCATTCATTACATTTAGCATAAGTTGTAAGTCCTGCGCTGATGCCGTAATCACGACCTGGTCATCGGCGTATAAGAGACATTTTACAACTAGCTCACCCATTATTAATCTACAATCTTCGTCGTTTAAAGCTTTCAATCATCCATAAAAAGATTGAACAGCCACGGGGAAGCTACCCTGTTCTACACCTGTATCAATGCTAAACCAGTATATAAAGAGATTTTAACGCTTGTATTGGACTCCCTGCTCAAAAAAAAGAAAGTAAATTTAAATTTCAAGTACTTTTAGTAAGGACTCGATTCACTTTTGGGTATAACATATATGTAGACATAGTT
>JWHW01035216.1:167507-182783 GCA_000931545.1 Papilio glaucus | reverse complement strand
ATAGTTTGTTCGAACCCAATTTATGGATTGCTGGACTCGATTCACTTTTGGGTATAACATATATGTAGACATAGTTTTATATGTTAGAGACCTGACTAACAAAACCTGTTCTATTATTTCAAATTACGGCAATTATTATTGATTCAAAATGATAACAGAAATAGATTACCCACAAATATTTACCCATTCTAATTATCCACCAGTTATAATGATCTATGTCACCGACTTTTATAACTATGTCGATCAACTTCTGTAATAAATTATCGGATGAATTCAGTTATCGATAGAGAAACGCTATAGCAATGCGAGCGGAACGAATGGGTATCCAATAACATCAACTTGTAGTTGGATTGTCCGGCTTTATTAAGACGTATTTTAGGTGTAAGTGGTAATATTACCAAATATTCCTTCAAAAGTAGTAACACCGAGTAATCGTGTTCTATTTTGAAGAGCGCAATAATTAATGAAATAATAAGCTTATAACATACTGTTTTAGGATCACAGACTAGAACAAACTAATTATGGTTTTCAAAATCCATCATCATCATCATTTGAATTGGTCATTAATTCGAAGAACATTTTAAAATAGTAAAAGTGTAAACTTTCTGTCTGTTTTTGTGTCTGATAGTATTTTGAACACGTCATTAAACTATCAATTTTTATATTTTATACAAAATGAACTCATTTTCTCGTATTGACGTACACGAATATAATTATTATATATTTCGTATCATAATTAATTAACGCCTCAGGTAAAAACCGTACACACCTGTTCTCTACTCGGAGAAAGAAATATTCCTTCCAAATTAAAATCTCTAGGCCATATGGTTCCAGAGATATCGTGGTAGATCAATTGGAAATTTATAATATATATCTTTCTTCTTCATCTATATCTGTTTTAGAAAATACTCATAATAATTCTTGTGTTTTTGTCCTGATGTTTATTTTCGAATTGACATCTTATTGTGACCGCAGTGTATAGCGGTCGAGTACGGTCCAGTGAGTAGGCGCTTACCGCGTCTCCCTCTGCTACTTCCTATGTGCAATTAGACCATGTATCATCCATTCATGTATATCAAGAACTGAGAAAATGTAATGCCGAGTTATAATAAACCACATATGTTTCCGAATGGCTGCTTGAATAACTGTGGGTAATCTAATAATCCTGCCGTTAAAAACATCTCGTCACTCGAATGAGCATAGTACGTATCTACACATACTAGCTGGCCGGCAAACTTAAATCCGCCTTATTAATTTAATATGTTTTACCTTATTAGCTGTATTAAATACAGACCCGAGTGAAACCGTTTCACTAGGGTCGATTCCCTTTATACTTTATGCACCTTGAGCGACATTTTTCATTTATTTGTCTTATATTAGTCAGGATGTATAATTATATAATCTTTTTAGTTTCTGTCATTTCATCAGACAACGTCGCATACTAACAAATGTATGACAAAACATATATTATATTACAACTAATAATAAATACATAATTTTTATCAGTTATCCTGCTATTCGGGGCGGAGGAGTCAAACAAATAAAACTATTAAACAAAAACAAAACCGACTTCAAAAACACTATATTCAAAAACAACAAATGCACTTTAAAATAAGTGTAAAATATTTTTACGCAATTAAACATAAGAATCAATTCTTAATCATATTTATTTTTGGAGTCGGTGTCAGCTGTGTTTGGTAGCGATCGGATCAACATATTTAGTGGTACCCAGGCGAAGCCACTAGTAGGCTAGTAAGTCTGTTAGGAAACAAACTCTCGTCGATGCTAGCGGGTCGTACAGGTTGCTGACCAGCAGCGTTAGTGTGGCAGGCAGTATGCTCTCTAGACGAAACTCATTACTTCTTCAACAATATACATATAGACAGATTACTACGCTAATGTGCTTTTTTTCTCATCAATCAAATTGTCTCCAAGTTCGACATACATATATGTGGGAATTAGAAAATTACATACATAATTCCGAAATAAAATAACTATCCAATGATTACGTAAAATATTATATTCATCAACTAAAAGTCAGTACCATAACAGTAGTTATCGTAGTTTTATTAGTCTATATTAAATTGGGGAAGGCCTATGCCCAGCAGTGGAACTGATATAGGCCGATGATGACGATGATGTAATAATAAAATTATAATATAATAACCTATCCGTGATCAATAAATACTAGAAAATTAATAATTTTAAAAAGTCATAGTTTAGTGGTAGAGTGACCAAATTATTAAAAGTCGTTCGCGAAACCAAATCCGGTAAATTATTTTATGCAAAGAAATTAATTACTATAACTGTGCTAGTGATGTGAACAAAATACAATTTTTATTTTATACAGTTGTCTTTGCGTCAGGTCTGTGGGCTGAAATTATACTATAATTAAAAAGGGCCACGGTCACCGGACCAAAAGTGTATACACACTTTTCGACCTTAAGTTTACGTATTGCTTGCTCCTTTCTCATTTTATAAAAAAAGTAAAATGTAATAAAATGCAAGGCAACGATAACTGGTTAGTTTATACAATATTTTTTCGATATAGTATATCATGAGTTGCCATGAGTTCACTTACGAAAAACTCCCACGCAATCAACGCTTGCGTCATCTGTCAGTGCTATCGAAGGTTGTTTTCTACATAATCTTCACAATTTCGTATTCTTATTGAATGTGACTCAATAAGTTAGTACTTTTTCTAAATTGTACAAGCGCTATAGGTACACTGCAATAGAATGATGCCTAAGTTTTAATAATAATTAAAATATTTAATTGTGTAGAATATTTATATACAACATTTAAAAAAGAAGGTAAATAACCTATATGGTGAATTATCTCAGTATTTGTTTTCTCACGTCGATTTATATTATAATCGTACAAATTAAAAAATAAATGTACATATGTACATGCGTTTAGCGTGTTATTATAGTGTTTTAGTAGGTGAACGTTTTAAAACAAATGAAAAATACTGTCTCACGACCTTATGACCGTAATCTTGATCTAAGTTTTTAACTTATTTCAACCGATGTGATAAATAATGAACCTTTAAGTATTTTACAGTTCTACAATACGATATTTTTAATGTATTATAAAAATCATTATTTTCCGTCTGGGATTCAAGCGAAATTTCTAGAACTAGAGACAGTGTAATATCATTTTTATACGAGGTGTGATAACTCAAATACTTGCGGCGTATCGTTATAAATAAAACTCTTGTTCTTTTCCTTTTTTATTGTCTAATGACTTAATGACTACGCTAAAGTTACATGTAGAAATATTTATAACATTATTGTTGCGAAAACTATTTAAAGCCTTCACCGGGGCTATAAAAATAACTTGAATAAAATATATTTTGTATTTGCAATGAATAGTAATAGTGAACAAGAAATCCTGTCACAGAAGTTTACATGGAGTTGTTAAAACAATGCAAAATTTATGTAAGGTATTGGAGCTAGTCGGTATCAGTATATACTTGTACATATGTTTTATAAATCTTGTTACTGCCGCAGTTCGCCTTACGATTTGAGGTTCGGAGGTCAGATTCCTGGACAAATAATACTAATGAGATTTTGTTTTAAAACCAATAGAGAAAGCCTTATAATAAAATGTTTGATATGATTGAGGAATTTGATGAGAATGTTGACTACGTGACGAAAACCTAAGCCCCAATGTATGAGTCATGTGTATTCAACATATATATTTTATTTTGATATTACATACAGACACTTCAATTGTATTTATTTGTAAAATTATTCGTAAAAAAGAGTTGTCTAAATGGGGGCTTAAGGCATAACCTTCTATGTTGATTAATGCCTATTGGTTGTAAATCTTGAAGAGGACTCTACCTGATATTCCATTGGCTTTCCTATTGCAATGTATTAGATAAAGTGGTTTAATTTTATCAAAGTGAACCCGAAAAACACCACGTTGATTTTAAACATCAACTGATGACTTTTGACGCGCTTCATCAGCTTGACATTTTTTGTATATCTATCGATCTATCTATGCAACAGAAAATGTAAACGCCTTCGACATTTAATTTCCTGGCCTAACTAATTTAAAAAGTTCATTTATTGAAGATCAATAAATAATCCAACAATTTCCTATTTCTGCCCCAGTGATAGAAAAATCGTGACAAAAAAACACTTTTATTTTAAATTGAAAAAAAAAAAACGTCTATCTGTCTCGTCTATATAGTAATAAATGTAGAAACTACTACAGTGTATTTTCCTGTTAAGTGTTCCTTTTACTTATTTAAACAATAAATTACTTAAACCTAAAACGTATCCCAATTGTATAAGTCGTATGACAAAAACTGGAATTAGAACACAAATACTCATGAAGAACAGGAGTTGGAAAGTGCGATAATTTTGAATGAGGTTTTGTCTGCGATGAAAAGAATGAAATTAAACCGACGAGCATGTATGCGTACATGTATGAATGTAGAAGAAGCGAGAGAGGTGTGTCATCGCATCGCTGCAAATGGTAATCCATGGTCTCTGCCTACCCCCCTGGGTTAGTGGCGCATATTTATTCATTTATTGGAATTGGAATCTAATGCTCGACTAGAAAATTCTAAAACTGTTTGCCGTTGTAAAAGAATCATTATCATATCAAGGTTAGTTTTATATAATTAAATTATGCAAATTATAAATAGAATTTGCACACTCAAGTACGCATTTAGACAAATGTCAAGTATAAATACTATAAATATTCATATATAAATAATAATATAAATTAAAGACACGGTCCCAAATATAAAAAACAAGATCAGTTCACAAAGCGATTGGACCATTAGAGAGGGAAATATTGTTGATAGTTTGGTCTATAAAATTCTACCTGTCCCATTAAGTAATATAAAAATTAAAAGAAAATCTTCATTTTCTGTTTTTTTCGATCTTATGGTGAACGAGTGTGAGCTGATCGCCATACAATCGTCATATATTTTACTGAAATTGTGTGTTTAAAAACAACAAAATTCAATAGTTTATTAAAAAAAATAACAATAAACCCAATTTACTGCATTACACTCCGGAGAAGAAAACGAATCAAATGACACCTCACTTTTGAAAAGCAGTTAAGGGTACAGAAGGTATATACACGTACATACACAACTTCCTAGCGGTAAGTTAGGTCAGTAGTGAACACGGTGTAAGTGGAAGGTTTGATCACTGAACTACATATATACATTTCTTGACATTTGAACGCAGATGATACATTAAGTGGAGCTCAACTCTGAAGATAATATTTTACTTCTAGTGGCCGTATCCCTCACTACTTCCAGATTAATAGACTTCTACCGTTCGATTATTGTAAAAATTACACTGGTTACAAATTTAGATCGTTAATTTATAACAATATAAAACTTAAATTCCCCTAAATCATTAAATCGTTCAATTATTCGATCAATTATCTCTGTTTAAGGTTGTTATTATATTAAACGAAATTTTTTATCGGTTAAATCAATTCTTGTTAATTATATCGAGGTCCTCGTCTTGATTTAAATATGTATTCGTTAATCAAACAGCGCCGTAATTCCAGTTTTTAATCGATTTTGTAATAAGTTGCGTGTCGGTTTGGATTGATGTCAAGTTAAGTGATTGTTTGAAAGTAAAATTGTTAAAATATGCTTTTATATATTAAATTAAACATAGATTTTAATATAAAATAAGCTATCGGGAGCTAACCATAAAATGGTAGTCTAATAGACAACAGGATCATTATTAGTAAGTTTTAAAGAAACATCTTTTTTATTCAACTAAAATAGCAACAGTTTTTATCAAGAATAGATGAGTTATATTCTTGACAAAAACTGGGTGTTGCTTTTTCATGCTCCATTTGTTACACACTTGATTCTATAACACATGTATTTGCTAGAGGAAAAGTAAATAGTGATATAGAAATATTATTTCCATTAATTGTTTTGGTTGTTTATCTTCATGAGTTCGAATTGTTCAAGATTAAGTAACCATCCTGGTTACTTTAAGCTTGAACAATTCGAAAGAACAGACTTTTCTATTTATTATTACATATTTCATCTATTTTTGTGCTATCACTATGATATATGATATTTTATTTGAAGTAATCTAAAATAGTTTTATATATGATGGATTTGACCCTCATAGAGTTCGTTATTCATTACATATCATGTCTTGCACGGTGTCGCAGTTACATAATCAATAGTATTTTATAATTTAAATACATTGTACAACTTTCATATCTCAGAAAGCCACAGAAAAGTGAACTAAGTTCGATAAATAATTAAGATAATAATTGATATATATATGAGAGAAATTTTAGACTTTAGCTTCATTAATGTTATAAATCGGTGAAATTCTAATGTATATCAGTAAAATTTGTCATTATTGACACCGCGTGTACGTCGCAACAGGGAAATCAGCTCCGAGGGTCGGGTTCCGAATGACAATCGATTCGAGGCAACGAAAGTGTTGCAGATTGATGCCTCCGTAGATCGATTCGGTCACTTTCACTGGCGGCCGACCGCCGTCACTTTGCCTTCGACTTTACGCTAACCGGTAAACATCAGCGTATAAACCGGCGTATTCTACGTTTTTTTTGTTATGTATAGTAATAGTATAAAATAGCATATAAATTTAATGTAAAACACATTAATTAAAGACTGCTCTCAAGATTTTTTTTATTGTAAAGTATTTTAATCCAATTACGGTAGACAGAGACAACAATGACTTTGAAACGAATCCTTGTTTCAAATGTCATGTACGATGAGTCTAATGGTGGTCTGATGCAATGAACTGGTCAGAAACACAGATATGAATGTACTAGTTATTGGCCAATCGCTTTTAATAACACGTGTAAAATTATGTCTCAATACAATTGATTCTATCTGATTTGATGTGTAGAAACATTAACGATACTATAACCGTCACAATTATTATTTTATGTAATTGTGCTTTAAATAATTTTAAAATAACACATGTACGTAATTTAGTACTTACATTTATAGAAAAAAAGGTGAGTAAATTTAAAATTAACACTTGATTTACTTAATAATTTAATGTACCTAACATATCTATGTATTTAGCTTGGATGGAAATGGGATTCCAATCTATGTAGGAGAAAATGTACGTAATAATATTTTCATTTTCCAAATGTGTCCGTGAATCAATCTTTTAGTTAAATCCAGTGTTACTTG
Source organism: Papilio glaucus (assembly GCA_000931545.1). Taxonomy (NCBI): domain Eukaryota; kingdom Metazoa; phylum Arthropoda; class Insecta; order Lepidoptera; family Papilionidae; genus Papilio; species Papilio glaucus. Next base: position 175,606 of record JWHW01035216.1, on the reverse strand, counting down.
ATCGTACGTAACATGCGAAAAAGTTATTGGTACGTTACGCCGCGATTCGCAGATGACTCTGCGGATGATAAATGGGAACAGATAAATAATTCAATACATCACCCTGCTGTTTTCCCGCTCATGTGTCGGCACAGTATGATTGTATTCCATACAGTATAGGTTTTGGCTACAATTTTTACAGCCGGCCGCCTGCCTGACACCAACCCTCCTCGGGAATAAGTCGTACTTATTACATATAGTATAAGTACAACTTACGACTACGACGACTAAGACTATTTTGCACACACGTGTGCGTTATCAAGTTAAGTGTCATTTGTATATTATTATCTTTATTTCTCTTTAGACTTATTAATTTACAATGTACTTTAAAAATATACAAAAATAACAGATAGTCTAATATATTGTATAAAATTAGTGCTCCACCTGCTGCGGTGTATGATTACCTTGATTGCCATACATCACGTACAGACAAGAATCGAACATTCTTGATTTTTTATATATCACACATTTTTTTGGATAATTGTGGATTCGAACCCACCAACTTATGTTTTGCGAAACTTATTCTATACCGTCAGGTACTTCAATGTTACCTTGACTGCGAATTATATCTAGCTATGATGTGATATATCGCTACAAGGTCGTCTCATAATAATGAAAACCAAAAACCTAATTATCTCTGAACTAAATAGTTTTGCAGTTCGCCTCGTAATTCAGTTTGTACGCCGCCGACGTGCTACTTCCTGACAGCGCGTTAAAAGGAAGGAAGTGATGTTGTTTTTTTAATGTTTGCAAATGAACAAGGTCACATCGTCAAATAATCAACGCCGCAGACGGCTTTAAATTAGTTTGATTCTCCATTTGTTTTTGTTTACTTTTTTAATTGAGTGCCAGGGACAAGAAGTGTAAACATACATACATACGTACGTAAAACACAAAAGGCGTTTGGCTTAGCCATGTTTTGATATTCAGTACGTTTCGTTTTCGGAATAAGAATATATAATACTTATCGTAGTGTTGGTACTCTGCCTTTCGTCTGAGGAGTGAGGTGCCGGAGGCCTGAAAGCCGGAGGTGGGAAGGGGAAAAGGACTGAAATTAGGCCTCCGGCACCTCACTCATCAGACGAAACGCAGAGTACTTCTACATCACGCCTGTTTTCTGTGATGTCGTGGTATTTCACCGGTCAAGCCGGCCCTTTCGTGCAACAGATGTTGTTGTTGCGGAATCTAACACTGTTGAAGAAGTCCTATCTTGAAGAACCTGTCTTCTGAAGAAGAACTCAAGTACTAAAGGTCCGCTTAAACAAGCGCTCATTGCTATTAAACAACTAATATTATACAGGGAAAAGATTTCATTGTTTGTTTGTTCAAAAATTACTGAACCGATTTTAAATTATTTCACTAATAAGTATAATGCGGATAAATAGATAGACAAATAAATATTTTTTTATTTGTCCATCTATTTATCCGAAGCTCAAGCGGAGTGCTAGTTATCTCTGACCTAAGATAAAATAAAAAAAAATTAAAACATTTAAATACCATTCATTATAATTGTAAATAATGTCCGCCTATATTAACTAGACATTTAATGTAAAAATCAACCTGAAAAGTATTATCGCAATAATACGTGCGGTTGAGACACTTTTGTTTTTATTAACACACTTCGTAGAAAGTCACAAAAAGTCGATATAAATCAAAATTTGGTCATGAAATATTTCCTGTCACCTTGAGACATAATGATTCATATAGTCGACCCAATAGTTTTACAGCACCCTTTACTTCACCGTCGCTGTATTATAGTGAAACCAGAGTACATTTCGATTGGTTTCGGGTGACTGTGTCGGTATATTCTTCTATGCTTACATTATAAAAATAATAATTTTCGGTAATAAGATACCGAATAAACTCTAATACTGCTGAACCAATTTTCTAAAAATTCTTTACTCAATAGAAAACTTTTCTATCAACGAGTAATCTAGGCTACATTTTTTTTATTTGTCTATAGTACAAATATAAAACGACAGTTGCAATGAGCTCATTAACAACGACAGTGTCAATGTTCCGATTATATAGTTTACATCCACTTCCCGGTTACATTGTTTGTTTTAATAAATATAGTAAGTACGTTTTGATTGGCAAAGAGAATTCAGGCGACTGCGCAACGGCCGCCGCGCTGTGGCCTGCTCACATTTCTCGCTCAGCTTATGAAACCGATCTACAGACCGGCCGGTGTTGCTTACACAGATGTCATAATCTCTCGATAGCTATCGCCGATAGAACTGCCGTTTACTTTAACTCCATATAAAGGTTTAGTTTCAATATACTTTTAAATGTAGTCGGAACTGTACTGCATATGTACTAGTTATACCCATCATAGATAAGCCATTTCCAAACGGTCGACTCATTTTATGTTATTGACATTTTACCACGTGAAAAAAAATATACGCTGTCTTAATTCCGCCTGTATGTTTTTATGATTTTGGTGCCTTACTATCTAATAGGGAGTCTTCCATGCACATGTTAGTGCACATTCGAACCCTAAACGGGTTCGAATGTGCACTAACATGTGAAGAACCTTGCCTATATTATGGTTAAAGATACAGCCGTGAAACATTAGAATGTCGGCAAATTGACATTATATACAAAACATCGAAACATTTTTTTTCTCATATGTTCAACTTTCTCACGCGGTTATGGCACCTTTAAATAAGCACTTAAAATTGAAATAATATTTTTCATAACATTCTTCCAGGCGTCTGTATAGTGCTACCACTGCTCATATTTCAAACATTATAACGTTTAATAAACTTAGTTTTATTATAATCTAAGTTTATTTCGTTTACCATAAATCGACTGGTATCAAATGTGTAAATTTAGGTTTTCAACGCTTTAGTTTACAAGTACGTTGCAGTGTCGATGCTTAATCCTGCGGCCTGGATTTACGCAATACATGCGCCAACAGTTACATACAAAATCAAAGCAGGTGAAGTGCTGGCATGTATTTAACCCGATCTATCGCCAAACATCGGGAACAGACGTTTGTGGGTTTTAAAAAACGTCGCTCAAATATTATTAGTTTTTGGTTTGAGTCGAACCCGTGACATAAAAGATAGTTACTCTTACCACAAGTTAATAATATTGTAAGTAGTATTTTTTTAAATTACCTTAATTCTGAATAAAAAATATGATTACGTATTTATCCGATTTCGTTAAAAAAACAACACGACGAGAATGTAAAAATATGTGTCAATAACTTATACTTTTAATACAACTTTTTCCTTATTTAGAAACATTGGTACACTACGTAAATGGTTTTATTTAAAGTGCCCAAAAGTATGCAAACACTTAAAGAAAAAATATTCGGATACTAAGAAAGGTAATGTCTTTGCAACGCCTACGCAGAATTTTAATAAATGTAATTAACTTATTTTACGACTATCATATATTTTACGGATCTCGGATCGAATTCCAAATTTGCTTTTATATTTATTCATAATATATTGCTCTTTATTTACTTGAAATTTTATTAAATATTAAAAACTTTATCTTAAAATTATCCATCGGGGAAGCGGGGTTTCTGTACATCCTCGAGCTCGTCTGTTTAACATATCGGGAGTATCTTGGACCTTGTTAAGTACTCTACACCACAAATCAGTCGTTTTTATAGAGCCGGGCGCTTTGGGTAGCCAGGTAAAAAAAATATCGATTATCGTATTTACTGCAACGCGTCTGATTAAGATCGTAGGGGAGAGAGAGAGGTTAGTTCATGTTGCATATGCAAATATGCAAAGGATTGCGGATATTAATTACACACTTGTTAAACAAAACCGTCACCTAGAGTACCTCGAACGCTGTCATTTTTTATTTATTTTAAAGGAAAACGTTCAAGGTTAACGTGATAAGGTAGTCTGACGATTTCAACAAGCCGGAGTAGCAAGCATAAAAAGTAAAAATGGCGTATATCCATTTATAATCTTTTTGACATCTAATCTTCAAAATCCAGTAGGTCTCCATTACGCTCCAGGATGTACAAGTTAAGCATCGTCGCTCCCGTGCTATAGATAAATATGAACCCGTACGGCACGTCAATATAAACAAACATACACTGACAATGAAATAGTTCATATTTGATTCTATCTTCATATTGTGTGTGTGACTAGTAGTGTTCACTACTTTGAACCTTGTTATTATATATCTACATAAGTACAAGTAAGTATAATTTTATATGCGGTTGTCGGCTAAGTGTTTTAGTTCCATAAAGTACTAAATGTCTACTAATTGATAAAGGAGTGAATTTGAAAACTAACGAAGGTTTTCGTGCCCCTAATGTACAACCAAATTCTCTAGACTTTTCTAGTCCTTTGGGTGATGCTTATTACCAAATAATCAAAATACTTTCCTTTGATGAAAAAGTAACTTAAAATCTTGTTAAATTCGTAAAATGAAAGAATTCGGTTACGAGTATAGCTCAAATTTAACGGTTGGCTGAACATTGATTGTACAGTACTGCAGTTTCTCTATGATTGCTCGGAGGCTAAACGGTGGGATATTTCAATTTCAATTTGTAGATCACTTTCCTCAACACCCAGGGTAGAATAGTATTGTAACCGAGCCATTTGTTTTTCACTTTCGCAACTAATTTTATTTATGGTAGACGATGGCAAACGAACAAGCGTGTGACAGGATGTTAAGTGAGCTCTACCAATACGCATCTGCAACATTAGCTTGTTTCCTACATTTAATGTACCGAGGAGGGCCAAGTAATGTAACCAATATACATATCTGAAAGGTAATTGAACCATACAAAAGAATTGAGCCGGAAATTGAACCTAAGACTTTGATACAAAGAAATTATGTGTGCTGAGTCATGTAGTAATCACATATTCTTATTTTTTATTCAATAGCGATAGAAATTTTTAGAAAATTTTACATGATTATATTCACAATAGCCTAGATTGAATTGACACCCATTGTTAATGTAATCACGTCAAAATTAAGTGGTTCCATCTCCTTATCAGGTTGAGCCTGGAGTTAGTTTTAGGCGATGCCAATTGATCAGCAAAGATGGTAGTTCTAAAGTCGAAATATCACCAATACGCACACCCATTAGCTACACATTAACATCTTACAGTGATTTTAATTGTCTTCACGTGTGACCATTGTAATTATTTTTTAATATGATTACTACAATCGAGAGAGCTTGATTATAATTCAGATCAAAAATTACATCGAGTCCTAAGTGAACAATCTTAACTTATAATGAAAAGAACTTAAGTCACCATTTCTAATTGAATTTTCTATTTCTCACGAGAATGACAACTTTCGTGCTAACTTCCTACCTTATTTAGATGTTAAAAATGTTATTACTTTGATTGGAACATGTTTGACTGCATCCATTTGCGCGTATTTAGTTTTATCTAGACGAGATCACTTCGAAAGTATGTCGCTGCGGCGCCTGGAAATTCCAAATATGAATCCTGAGAAAAATAGATAAATTTAGTTTACCAATCATCCTCCTATCAAGGACATTAAAAATAATCCAATTATTTTTAATTAAAATAATAATAAACAAAAACATTATAGACAAACCTGGAGCATAAATTTAAAAGGAAAGGAAAACATTGATATTTAATTTTAGACTTTATTATTATGGTGGTAAATACTGCAAATAAACATCGACTGCTATTTCCGTATATATTACGGCAGCACAGTACTTGATACATTTTATAAAAAAAAGTATTATGTATACCTTGTGTCATAGCAAAATATATTTTTTGTAAACAAACAAATGTCATTTACCATACATGGCGCCCATCACACTTTTTATACTTGTTGTAATTCTGTTGAAATCGTGAAATAAAGTGAAGCGTAATAGTGTAACAACTAATGTTATATTTGTATATGAAATGTTATTAATAATATGAGATAAATATTTTGTAATTGAAGAATTTTAACGTAAAAGCCTTCGTTTACAAAGATCACATCATCCTATGAAACAAGGTATACAGTATTATCATATTGTAAGTGACAATAAATTGCTATTACGTACAAGCTGCACTTATCACTTAAAGTATTTATGTATGTACATAACTAACACATATATGATTAAAAACTAAAGCAACACAACACAGTAAATATGATTTTCATTATAATGACTCGTAATTTTTTTCATAATTTGTTTGTTATGCGTTCTGTGGAATCTCTTATTGATAATGTCGAATATTGAACTATTTTATAAAAAGTGTTCGCACTGAAATAGAGATGCATCCGTTTATTATAGCCTCAAACTATTATTACATAAAATCAACCACGTCATAAACGCATAGTTGCAAACAGTTAATATAGTAAATACGTCTACTAGGATTCATCTCAGTACTTGGCGTGGCCTTGTCAAAGTCCTACACCGGGGAATCAACAACCGGGACGTAACACAAGGCCGCACTACAGTACGATTTTATAACAGTTAAAGTGGCTTTGGAATATTAAAAAAACTCGAATAAAAGATATATCAGTAAATAGGTTAAGGAAAGTGAAATTTCCTGAAAAAATAAGAAAAAAAAATAAGAAAAATAATCAATTAATTCCAAAATTCTCAGATAAACATACATATAACGTATCTACATTATTATAGACAATGTAACATTATTTCCTTTACTTTGAGATCTTGTGATTTTTACTGGAATTTTTTTTAATTAAATAACTGTTATTAGTATCAAGTGAGACTTCAGTCAAAAGATAAACTGCCATAAATGTAATTGGCAAAATATGCTTTTCTTAAGACAACATGCTTCCATTAATTAAATTTCAAAGTTATATGTGTATTATGTCGAAAGTGATAGTCTAAATATAAAACAATAACTTACTGTTCACTCGAGTGTAGTGCGATTTACCATTAACTTAATATTTTAATTACGTTAAGACGTATAATAAATCAAAATAATCTATGCATGTGTGTCACAACGAATACCGACGACGTAGTGCAACTTTTAGAAAGTCCTAATAAAATCCTTAATGCGTTAATAGATTGGACAAGCTAGCTGAGATATAAGCACTAACTCTGCTTCATAAACAGCACAAGTTGAAGTATTGACTGTGTTAACTTTTAATATTTATAATCCAGTGAACTGGTATAACCACGACAGTGCTATATACTACTATTGACGATCAAGTTGCCGAAATAAATAAAAAATACTATGAACTGTTTTGTTATATACAAGAACAGATGGTCTCAGTTGTCGGTGCAATTTTCATTGTATTTTATCTTTTTAAAAACACATCAGTCAAAAACGGGCCTTTTTAATCGACTGTACTTACTTGGAGGGATTTGTTTTTCGCGCTAAGTATATAAGAGAAAATCTGAAAGTTGCACTAGTGACAGAGAAATTAATTATTTTTTTAGAAAAAGTTTTATATCTAATACTTTCCTTTTGTACCATAGTGATATGTAGCAATAAGATAGATCCCAAACCCCTGTACCTTAGTAGTACCAGAGTACTGACTGTTGATTATTACCTCGGCAATATTTATATGTTATTTTTTATATTATATTTATTTCAATCTACGCCGACCCTACATGATGGAGATGATGACTTATTTATGTATGTTTACATGATTTTCATTTCTGATTCAGCAGTGTTTATTCAGTCTAGGGTAGGATCATTCATTACTCAGAAGTCAACCACGGCGTTTGAAACAAATTGGTAGCTAACGAATAACAATTTCAAAGGCACGGACCATGCGGTCCGTCCAACGGTCTCCCACTTCGGTTATGTAACTACTGACCGGAGCGGCCATGCAAATCTTCGATGTGTTTCAACATTGCCTTAAATGTCAGTACCTTACTTACTTTATGTAATTGTTATTAGAACAAACAGTTATATTAATAAACGCTTGAGTTACTATTCTGACCTATTGACTTTATAAAAGCTCTCGTGCCCTTGACACGGAATTATGGATGATTTTTGATGTTACATGATACTATTATACCTTTACTTTATTCAGACTTTTACGTCAGCATAGTTAAGGGTAATGTTTGTATGACGTTTAAATATAAATAGGCACGCCATTAGAGATATATATTCTACTAGTGGACCGCCCCGGCT
>JWHW01035216.1:141119-167413 GCA_000931545.1 Papilio glaucus | reverse complement strand
TTGAGGACAAACATTGTGACACGAGATTTATATATATTAAGATGTTGACATATGATCAGATTAGTGACATACTAAAGAATGGCGATATAACGAGTACCCGAGAGAGGTGTGTCAGGATCACGCCAAATGGAAATCCATAATCTCTGCCTACCCCTGAGGGCTACGAGGCTATTCATTCCTATGTTTATGTCGTTCGTGCTTTTGGAATAAGTTTATGTACTATATGTGCGCTATTCAGGTTGAAATCCTAGGTCTATAAACAGTCGAACCACTTGATCAAAGTAACTAGAGAAAAGCGTATATACATTACTGTCTCCTTTTGAGCACACGATTGCCGTCTAAAGTGCAAGAGAATAATGGGTTCGTCACGATGCCCTCGTGCATATTTGCAAATTTCATAAACATGTTAATAATGTTTTTCTTTATTTGCAGTTTTCTTAACAGGTTATTCTTTGCTCCAGAGTGTTAAAACCAACACTTGTAATACAACCAAATACATTTCAATAAGTGGGATATTAAACTTAGTACATTGAATCTGAATAAAAACATAACGTGACGTTAAATACTTGAGACGAGTAAGCCAGATAAATTTAAACTAACAATAATTAATGAAACCTCGGAATATAATCAAATTAAATATTAAATTCGTTAATATAAACCGCTGAAAATCGAACACTGATCAATCACGCCATAACTAGGTCGCTTAGCCTCTTAGCTGTTTTTCAAGAGCTCGTCATAGTAAAATAATTCTAGACAGTCTATGTGCCTAGGAATGTAAAACTTGATTGTCAACGTATTGTCAATTATTGCTTACCATAGATTTGTGACACACGTCGAAATGTAATCAAGCTCTAAGGCCCTTAAATGGTGTGCCGCGTTGTCCGACTTATTTTTAGTCAACGCCGAACCGGTTTTCTTCAATAAATACTAATCTCTAACTTATATAACATTAGCTATGCCCGCGACTCCGTCCGCGTGGAATACTGACATTGTGCAGCATTTAAAATATTTTAGGCCATCGCTTTTTTCGCATTAAAAAGTAGCCTATGTCCTTCAGGGTCTAAACTATGTCTGTAACAAATTTCATTTAAATAATCAAAAAACAAAATCAGTTAAGTAGTTTAAGCGTGAAAGCGTAACAGACAGACAGAGTTACTTTCGCTATTTATAATATTAGTAGGGATTACTTTGGTTGTGATCCCAGAGTTATTTTACTGTAATGAACTTGTATATATAACATTAAAGTGGTGTTATTTTTGCATTCCTTTCAAATAAAAAAAAAACATTCAATATTCGATAGCTTATTCGTGATATATGTTTTATTTTCGAGATATGATTTAGATGGATCGTTTATCAATTTTAGGTTACATTTTAAGATATCCGCAGTTACTTCGTTCTCTGTGAGCGCCTCGTTGGCTCGTGGTGATGATAAAAGCGGCCATATTAATCGTTTAATGTACGTCGAATGATAAAATATACACTAATTAAAGTATTCAGGAAATAATCTTGCGCTTTATTGATATTCCATGTTCCATAAATACACGTGGCACAAAAAATATGTATAGGAAATCATTTAGTAAGTAATTAGTTAGGTATATTTTGTTTATCACGTTCTACATTTGTAATGTTCTTATGTTGCGCCAATATGGTTGATATGAATAAAAAAGCATGTTTCTTTTCGTCTGTAGATATTTGTTGCTAACTAAATATTTTGTTAGGTTTTTGCATTATCTATTATTGGACCGTTGTCAAGGGCTAACTTGAAGAAACGAGAGAGTGTGCCAGGATTGCGCCAAATGGAAATCCATAATCTCTGCTACCCCTCTGGGTTACGGGTGTGAGTGTATATTTATATATAAAAGAAGAAATTGACTGACTAGAGACTTTAATTTTGCAGAGATTTCTGTTAGGGTAAAGGATATTTCTATATTTATTCTCTAATGTTCTACAGTAGAGGATAATATTTTGTATTGGCAGACAATTTTATTCCAATGCAATTTGAACTTAAATCTATATGCTCAAAATAGAGTTCAGCTTAGACTGGACAACTGGGGGTTAAATTGCATCATTATTCAGTCTTCTATCTTTCTTTGTATAAGATTTCTTACAAACACTGATTCTCAAACATTATGCTATTTTACATAAACGTTATCACTTATGATAGCATCGTGTGAACACAGGTTCAAAGGTTGCTTCCGTGTAGTTCCAATACTCCAATTTCGCGTATCACCTAGAAAAATCACTTGATGACTAAGAAATAGTTACGCATCACAGTCGGAAGTATGACGAATATTTCTCATAGGTTAGTTAATCAGAGCTGCGTATATATTGACTTTTGTCTTGTTATAGCATTAGCGAAAAAATGTATGAACGTGTTTATACTCAAAATAAGTGAATTTCCTTAATAAATGAATTTTGTTATAAATATTTCTGAAATAATTAAAATAGATCTGATGATATATACCACCAATGTAGTGAAGCGCGCTTTAATAAATATTCAAGTTACAAACTTCTGGCATTGTCCTCTTGTACCTTCTGTTGTAAAAAAAAGTTAATTGATAAATTGTATTCATTAATTTATCTTTATCTTTGTTCTAGAACGTTTAGTGGAAGCAGTAAGGAAAGCAGCAACATCGGTAATGCCACAGCTTCTCATAAAGCAGAGAAAGATGGTACATCTGCTGCAATGAATCGAGAGAACGTGTCCACAAAGATCGCGGCTGGCATGGACCGGTGGCAGAATACTTTCGAAGAAATGATTCATTTGCGCTCATCTAACAACCAAGCCTTTAAAGATAACTATTGGGTGAGTATTTTAATTAAATAGGTATAAATGATCACAAGATTCACCTACACACATCTAAATATTCATCATCTGATCGCACTGAACATATACCAGCATAAAGAAGTTCCTGCTCGTTTCTCTCTGCATCTTATTAAATCTTAAAAATGTTCTACAACCCTTTTTCACATTAATCATACTAATACTGTCTGCATAAAGTGAGCATGACGTGGATTTTTTTAGGTTCGAAGTGTGACGGCCACAACAAAAGCTATTGGAATATTTGCCAACAATAAATACCATTGTTGTAACAATGTTGTTTAAATAAAACAATGAATCGACTTTATTGAAATCAATGAATGAATCTTCTTGATTTACAAATAAATTATTAAAATATTTCAATACCTGTGTCTGAGGTGCCTTTGCATTAAGACCACATACATCTAGCTATATACTTAATAACTTGCCTGCGTCAATTGTACCATGTGATTATGACGTGGATACCTACAAAAGGAGTGATTAGACTAATTCTACGCTAGCGTTTATCATATGTCGTCCTTCCTCCTCCTTCCTTCACGTCATTAAAATATATTTAAATGAAATTAACTAAAATAATTGATATCTAATACCCCCTGGTTACCCTAAAGCTCTCTCGAAAGGTGGTGAGCTAACATCATGAAAATATTAAAACAATATTATGTTATAAAAAACGTAAATATTAAAATTATTATCAAAAAATAATATTAAGTTCGTTGTCCGCACAGGTCCGGTTACAAAAATACGCACATAACGCGATGTTTTATTAGGCATTAACTTAAAAAAATCACTGTGGTTCACAAGACCAATGCGTTGTTTTGAGAGTGAAAGTGCTCCAGCTCTTTTAATTGAATAATGTTTTACTAGATTCTCAGAAAATTTGGTGAAAGCAATGTTGATGTAACGTTGCATTTGAAACATCAAACAATCATCTTACCCAATCCAGGACGGACGACTGAAAGATTTCTAAAATGTAAATGCAGTCAGGTCCTTTTGTGTCAAGGCTATAATTACAGTGTTTTATTTTGCATAGTATTTTATGTTATTTTATATAGTGCGGGTTGGTGGATGTCACTTGTCTTCGAGTATATTGGTTTTAAAGACATGCCGGTTTCCTCACGATGTTTTCCTTCACCATTTTTGGAGCAGTGGCGATGAAATAAATTACACAAAGTAAAGCGCCTGCCAGGGTTCGAACCCGCGACCTATATATAATACGTAGGTCGGGGCCTAAACCACTGAGCCATCAGTGCTTGTATGCGTATTCTACATACAGATTGTATATTCTTAATAACGTCCATCTTTATGATTTTATTGCATTAACTTTTTCTCCGTGCTCTTTTCCTACTTATATGGTCGGCACAGTACGACCATAGTACTACAGTTGAATACAGTTGTTTACGATTGGCCGCCTGTCTGACCCCAACCCTCTTCGGTTAATAATATTAATAGATTATATAAATAATTTACTAATATTTCTCTATTTCAGCTAAGCATAAACTTGTGTTGGGACATGGCGATACTAGTCGAATGTTGGATTCGAACCCGCGACCGTTGTAAATTGTACCCTTAACCATAAGGCTATTGGCGCTTTACATAATATAAAATTTTATGTTATATATAAAAAAATATTGTTTTAGTCATTTTGATTATTAAATAATATATAGTTTTAATTGTTAACTATTCTATGGACGCCAAAGGAAACGTAATACATTTAATTCGTCGAGGAAGAGGCGTCGCGTCGCGGTGGCGGGCTAACCTAAATGATTTTCCAGCAACTGTGCAAACGATTGCTTCAACGTTATCGTATTTTAATTATATGTCCACAATGTCAATTTGTCATTCACGTGATGATTTGCTACAACGTTATTCACATTTAAACGGACTTTAAACTGTGGATTGTGTGTTAAGTACTAAACAAGATAGTCGTAAGGGTCAACTATTCCTCAAATATCTATAGGAATAAAATTCCTGTGACTGTTCCAACGATTAAGCAAGATATATTGTTGATACAAAAAGTCGTAAAAATTATACTTGTGGCAGAAAAAACATCTCAATCTAGTTTAGTTAATTATTTTGATTTATTTTTAAATATTATCAATAATGTAAAAGTAAAATATAAATAAATTACCGTAAAATTTATGTTGAAGCGACCACCAACGATTACCCCAGTGAAAACAAAAGTAAGAAAAGAGAACTAGTTGTTTTTTCTTGTATTAGAAATTTATATTCTGTAAGTTGTTGGAAGATCAACAAAAAATATGGCTCGCCTCGAGACCGACGTCCACGCGTCACGGAATCCGCTTGCAAAACGATTTCAGCATCTTTAATAAATTTGGACATCGCTTTTAAGTAATTCTGAAATGTTAGCGCTACTCATTGCTCTGTGACTAATTTAAAAAAAAAGTTATGTAAACATTGACTTAGTAGCACAAATTTCACAAGTAAAAATAAAAAAAAGTAACTACTCCCGTAACACTGTGGCATTGTCAGGGATTACGGACTAACATTTGGCACCGACAGGTACGCACCTGGAACAACTCTCGCGCTTCTTCTACATGCAGACATCTGTTAGGCACTTTAGGATGTCTTAATCTAGTCGATGTAGGTTTTGTAACATTGCACCTTTGACATTGGACACCACACCTCAATCCCCACCGTGACCATGAGCGTTGTAAAGTACTCGAAACGTCGGGAGAAAGCAAAACTTCAATAGTTATATGTTCCCAGTCAGTTTGTATTTTTGTGTGTTAAAACATTTACACCTGAAAATGGTTGTATTTTTATTATTATAGTATTACATTAACTACACTTAGAAACGAAAACCGGTGTAACTGTACGGAGAAGTCACAAAATAATAAAAAAAGAGAAATCGTAACTTCGCTTTGCCTTATTGTCGTTTTATATAGTATGTTACTGAATCAAAAACGTGATTGGCGAGTACTCGATCGTATTATAGCGCCTATTTCCTGATAAATAAATAATTACAAGTTGTGGATTGTTGTGCGAGCACATTTCAAAACCGATATTTTCTGTACCACACTTCGTATTAAAGCGGTTATGTCTGGAAAAGTTATTAAATATCTCCTTTGCAAATTTACCTCTCGCTGTCATAACATTTTATACACTATCATCGTCAATATTCTATATAAAAAAATAATGAATGAAGGGAGAGGAACGAAACAAATTCATGTTGCAAAAGTGAGTGGAAGCGTTGGTAGGGGACGTCCTAGGAGAACTTTTAACATATTAAAGAAAGGCGTAACCGACGAGCCGTTTGAATATTTATAATCTATGCGTTTATAAATCATCGGTACTATTGTGATAAAATTTTAGTTAGTTGATCTCAGTAGCCGATAATAAGATTTTTAAACAAAAAAACATTATTAAATTTGATATATATATATCCCCTCCCCGGTCAAATCCTTCTCCTCTTCCCATTCTTCAATTATTAGAAATGGATGGGAAGAAGAGAAGTAGAATTAGGCTACCGGCACCGGCGAGCCTTCCCATTGTGCAACAGATGTTGTTGCGGGCTCTACCACTGTTAAAATATCAAAAATCGGTAGTATTTTTATATTGAGATGTTAATTAGAGCAGCAGCTTCCCCTTAATAATAATATAAACTTCCAACATATATATTTAAAAGGTCAATAATACTAAACAAAAAAATCCCTTTAGAGTAAGGTAGTAATATCAAACTTCTATGGTGAATGGTTTGGTAAACGTTTTCTTTTTAATATCGTAATAACAATCGGCCATTCGCTTGTCAGAGCGGTCGCGAGCAACTTTCAAGAGATCTGATATGAAGTGTTAATATTCTCTGTTGTTTCCTGAAAATTTAAAATGTATCAAAATAAATCAAGACTCTTATTTGATAAGCGAGAATGCACATAAAAAAAGCATCAAATACACATTTAGAAGGTTTGTAACACAACTAACAATGAAAGCACCTTCAGAACAAAATCAACTTTAAACTGGACAAAGAAATAGTCAAAAATTTGTGAACAATGTTGTGATAGTCAGATTATTGTTTCTGGTTTTATATATTTTGGTTTACATCTCTAATTATATTTCGCCACACCAAAACCAGACTGTGGTGTTTTGTGTCAAAACATATCAGTCAAATTTGTTCGTTTGTTATCTTTACTTCCTGAAACATATAAAAATAATGTTTTATTTTTACTTTTCTATTTGTGATCTTGTCTGACAGTATTTCGTAATGACAGCGCGCACTTCCCGGGCGGCCGGAAGCGCGCGATCGTCGCCATTCAACTCATGCGTATGCTTTTTTGAAATCGGCCCAAGTATTCACACGTACCAATGTAACATGTACCTTATATTTAACT
Organism: Papilio glaucus; assembly: GCA_000931545.1. Taxonomy (NCBI): domain Eukaryota; kingdom Metazoa; phylum Arthropoda; class Insecta; order Lepidoptera; family Papilionidae; genus Papilio; species Papilio glaucus. The sequence continues at coordinate 160,246 of JWHW01035216.1, read as the reverse complement.
GTATAGGATGCACTCTTCATTGCGGTGAAAGTTACGTACTAAAGAAAGCTATGGTGTATGTCTACAGTAGCGTAATATACGTATTGATGGTATCATTTAATCTATAAACGTATACCGTTGCCGTGCGTGACCAGAAGACAAAACTAAATTTGTCAACGACTGCGCTAAATATTTACATATGTTGATTATCAAGTAATTCATAGTTAAAAAAAAAAAACAAAATACTCGGCTAACATTATGAATATTGTAATAGTTTACTTCCACTATATGGATTTATGCTGACGTCATCTCTGTTATGACACTTCAAGGAAGAATATGATTTTTTTTGTGACTGACTTCTCACTGTTTGTATAGAAGAGGCATCTACAGCTTCACCGGGCTCGAGGCGACAGGGCGCAGAAGGCGCCTAGCTTTGGCCTATATAAGAGTAACTTAACCTCGGCTCGCGCCGTTACTTTATCATTGTTACCGGATTGTGACGCCGCCGAGCTCTTAGGCGGCTTCATAGAGTGACAGGGCTCAAGAGCCCCCGAGAGAGGACCTCAGCTTGGGCTGTCACTCTTTACGCGTTTAGCATTCGAGGTGCCGACATATAGCGTCAGGCTGACGGCCTGACGTGAAAATGTAGGTGTCATCAGCGAACAGGGCTAGCTCTACACCGCGTACGTGCGGCATATGATTGGTGTAGATTGTGAAGAGGACTGGGCCTAACACTGAACCTTGAGGCATCCTGGCTAGAACGGTGTGCGCTTGAGAACACACTCCCTCGACGCGGTAGCAGAACGTTCCGAAGTAGAAGTATACATACGAGACGATCGGGCACTCCATGCTCAAACAACTTGTATAGGAGCCCGTTGTGCCAGACTTTGTCGAATGCCTTCGCCACGTCGAGAAAGAGGGCTCCAATGTTATAGCTGCGTTGGCGTTTGGAGAGGATGTGCACTGTTATGCGGTGCACTTGAATGGTATGAATTGTACGAATAACTTGATGGTAAGAATCTCCGTGAGATTTCCGTGGATGTAAGTTTTTCTTCATCGCATGTTACCGGGAGAACGGAGTCTCGAAGTGGTTCTTGTTTTGTCCGATCGACCTCTCTGTCCACCATTCGGAGGTGGACAGGGTCGACCGGTAGGCTACTGGGAGAGCATTCAAGGCTGTCAGCCAGGCATTTCTCTTTATTCATCCATGGCTGGCATCATGTTTGGACGTGAGAGGAATCGTGGAATATGTGTCGCCTTTAAGTGATTTAGGAAGCCGCCAGAAGGCTAGAAGGGATGGCTTTAAACTATTGAGGGTTGAATCCCCTTTCATTCCTGAGGGCTGCTATGCATGCTTTCGACTCACGCTGCAGTTTACATTGCCGCTTGCGGTGCGATTGGGTGGGATATATATCGTCAGCTCGAATGACCGCGTTTTTGCGTCTCAGCAAGTCTCTGGCGTTCGGAGGCAGCTCCCAGCGATGGTTATCCATGCCTGACTCGAGCAGTCCTCGATGGTAGTTTGGATATGACTTGACTGATGATTTGATGATTGCAACGCCCATATTTTGTTCACTAATTATTTGAGAATATGAATCTAATGACACCTCACTCTTCAAAATCGATCAAGGCGTTTAGACTATTGGAGGCAATAATAGAACTGCCATACAAACGTTATACATACATACATACCCGCGAAAAACATTACTCTTCCTCTGCTAAAAACTTGAAATAAATTCATATACGATAGATCAGTTTCGACCTCGGATGCCAGCACCAAAGAATTTATTTGTTGCAATTTTCGACTATTTATTACTACAATATTATATTATATGCATTAAAAGAAAACATTGTATGTGTAAAAAATATTTACTTCCTGATTTTTATTTCTGCTACTCATAATGGTTGTGCTTAAAAGTCACATTACATTAGTCTATAACTTTTTACAATTTCCCTTGTAATTCGGGTTTTCGTACAACGATACCAAACTACAAATAGCTTAAAGAGTTTATGAACAAAGGATATTTTAGAATAATAGAGGAATCAAGGGTAAATTTAATATTAATGGTATTAATAGTACAAGGCTACATAATACATCATAATTTAAATCTATAATTTCTAGGAGATTTAGAGGAAAGGGAAAAGAACATCCATTTCAAGCTTGTCGACCTTTTCCGTTCAATTATTTGCCATTATCCAACGCGGTGCTATACGCACTAAATCACTCATAATGTTTGGATCGGTGCAAACGATCAAATTATCAAATAAATTTTCTTATCCTTGATTTTAAAAAATCTTTTCAGTTCATTGAACCTCATAAAATTAAGTCTCACATTTGTATAACACGCATCGAAATGAATTATCGAGTGTTTATTCAATAAATTTAAAATAGTTAAGATTAATAACAGATCTTATCCGATTACTGTTGCTTGAAAATGAAATCTCATTTCAATAATAAAAGATGATTCAAGTACATTACAAATAATTAAATGCACGCAAAGAATACATTTAACTTGAAATGATTGCGGATTGGATTCATATTATAAATTACATCGAAGGTCGATTTAGTCGATGTTACTGAATGAATGATTTCTGAAACAACATTTTGATCAGCTCGATTATATATTTTAATTAATTGTCATTAACATTGTTGAAAAAGAATATGTAAATCATGATGAGCTTAATACTAAATTTATTACACTGGAGTTGTGTGGTTCATCAGAACACCTGAAATGCCTTACAGTGCTCTGTCACAACGAGTCACGACTGTCTGTGTCAACATATTTCATTCTTCTCCTAAAACTGCACGGTACCAGTTCTATCGTATAACATGTAATTATAATTTGTGCATATTAACAAATTAACAACAATGCACAACTTTATTGGTTTGGAGTCCGGGCATGCACACGTGTTTAAATACCGAGTTCCTCGAAGTTATATAAAAATTTGTCCATTTAACTCGTTTTAATGCATATAATAAAATACCCACGGATGATGTCCTGTAATAAAAATTATGAAGTAATGTTCAAATGCAATTTTGAAATAAATAAATTAATGGTTTAAAACATTTAACCATGTATGTATGTTATGTATTGTATGTAGGTCACAACCTTAACATGTACATCCGTAAAATACATAAATATTTCAAACGTAAAAATGTAAAGATAAATGTCAATTAAACTGGGTAATTGTCAATTTCAAGGACCCAATAGAATGCCGTAGAAGTTATACGGGCCGATAGTGACACAATTCATGGAACATAAATACACGACAACATGTATGTGTATATGCACATGTATATATACCAGCTTATACCCACGACTTCGTCCGCCTGGAATCAAATAAAAAATATTAATCACTTCGCAGAATAAAAGTTTATAATCGTATGTTTTACATTAATTGTTTTTACCGTAACATACATCAACAAAATAAAACATAAACACTAGTATAAAAATTATATTTTGATATCACAAACAATTTATTTTTGTTTATTTGTATTGAGCTACATTTTACCCGGTGTTGTTGCTATTCGATTTTAAAATTAATAAAATGGTAAAGCAATAACGCACGTGTTCAAGGCAATTATCAATAACAAAAAAAGACGGCTGTGTACGACCTCGTAAGCTGCGGCACCAAAAAAAAGTATACAAATAATTTCCAACTGATATTTTAACTATTATAAAATTTATTATATAATATTGTACACACTGTATATTTTGATTTTATAATGTGAATTTTTAATTTAGAACAACGACACCGACACCGAAACCAATACCGACACCGCCACCATCACCACTTCGATCCCCACCAGCATTTCACTTACGAATCATTTTAGCTTATTGCGCGGAACCCTTTTGTCAAAATTAAATTAGCCTATTTGAATCCTTTCAATATTACCTATGTTCCAGTAAAAGTCCCATCCAAATCAGTTCAGTCGATTCGGAGATTACCCGGAACATTCAGTTAATATCATATCCATTTTATAAGTACCGTATATACATCATCTGTATTGAATATGGAAATTTTATTTTGATATTACATACAGAACCACAATTTTAATTTATCTCTATAGATACATAACTTTAGTGTTATGACAATTTTCAATATAAAAATAAATAAACAAATATGAACGCAATAAAACGCTATTATCACCACTGACATTGCCGTCTGCAGACAAGACAGCCATTGCTGTTTCCTTATATCTTAAAGTCACTTTTGAGTTTCATGCGAATAAATATTCATTTATAATACAGATCTATCTTAGAAAGAGAGAGAGAGACAGATAACAAAGGTGAACGAACCAAACGCCAACTGTTAAGTGATTGCCGGCCATGATCATACAATATCAAATAGTGCTAATTACTATATCAGGTAAATAGATAGCAAAGTGGAAAAACCGAAGATACTAGAGATACCAAAATATAATTTAAAATTTTCATCCCTTTTCTTTTAGTGGTGTTAATTCTGATGTCTAAATTGGTTTACTCCACTTTGATCACTGATGAGTGATATCGCATTGGTGATTTTGTTTTTAAATCTGAAAATAATAGGCGTCGCTGCGTACTCGGCTGATATGATTCCACTAAATAAAGTTGTTCATTCAGGTCACGTGATTAGGTGATTTAAATTTTCGAAATCGGTTTACTCCACTTTGATCACCTCGGTGATTTTGATGAAGTAATTCTATAAGTGTATCACTATTCTCAAATGCTTACGTGGATAAATGTGAAAATAGCAATAAACAAATAGGATATGAAAATTTGTCTCTTTATCGATCACTAAAACTACTCTAACGCATACTGAACTATAGACCCGAAACCGTTAAATTATAATTACGTTAAAATATCTCCTGACAATATATGTTTTTTAACACATGTGTACACGGCATCCATAACTACATTACACGTACATTAACAAATAAAATGTATTTGTAAATGTAATTTACAACGGCAGATACCGTTGACATAAGAAGGTAAAACCATCGCATAAACATAAAATAATATGACTGCAACCTTAACTACAATCAGCATGTATTCTTAAAAAAATACTAGTTACTATCTACATAATATAGTCAGTTAATAAAAGATATAAGAATAGCTCATCTCTTCCACCACTAATTCCACCATTAATAGATACTAACTTTTTCCGCACCTTATGGAAGAGGAAGACATGCATATTCGGACGCAACTTTCAGATAAAATTCTGACTGGACTTTCTTAATTAAACCCGGGATGCAACTGGGCAACTGCGAGAAAAAGATATAAAGAATATTTTAAACAATGAAATTCACTAGTATATGCATATTGTAAAACAAAATAGTAAAATGTCACGTCTGGTGATTATAAAATACTTCCAAAGACACGACACGACACGTTGTCATAGTCAGGTAATTTCTGCTGAGGCGGTGGATAACAACAACTCATAGACACGTTTCAGTCAACTACATGTATATACTAATATAATATTATAGAGTAGATTTGATTGTTTGTATGTTCCGGATAAACTTAAAAACCACTGAACCGATTTCAATAATACTTTCGACAATAGAAAGCTATTACCGAGTAATGTAGGCTATTTGTAATTTGTTTACCTATATACCTGAGAGAAGCCAGAGCGAGTTGCTAGTCAAATATGAAAGCAAAGTTCATGCAAACTTTTATGTCGTAAATTTGGATATATAATACGTTATGGTTTTTAATTAAATATAGGTATATTAGGTACATAAAGTGATTTTTATAAACAGTAATATATAATTGGGGTTCATATTATTAGAAAAACTGTAGCTGTTCAAATCACCGTGAACAGCAACAGTAAGCGTTATAGATTTTAATTTTAGCATTTAATTGCTATGTCTGTCCACCTCACTTAGCATAAAAATGGTGAATGTTTTTTTATTTAATTATGCAACATCTGGTGCCTACCAGATGACGTCGACCGTGTTTATAGTATCCTTAAGTTAGTAGTGGGGGCTATTTTCCGCAACTCCAAGCCTAGTAGGTATTTTGGGTTTAACGTGTCTTTAGTATTAATTGGGTTACTCTAAGGGTTACTGCATCTCTCGCCCGCCTATCTCCTTCTCACTCTCCCTCTTCCTCTTACTATTTAGCATGTCCAATTTGATGGCATGCGCAACGAGGAAGTAATAGAGGAAATCGCAAATTCAATGCAAACTAATTCAATCCAGAATCATTGGCTCTTCTGTAAATCGAATTATAGTACCTTCGTCTTACTGCAAGTGATGATTTTTTCTTCTTGTTTCAGGCACAAAATGGCTTCGATGAACTGCGTCGTTATGTCAAACAAGGCAGTGACTTTAGCAAAGAATTAGCAGCAATACTGCAGGAAAGGTGAGTTTCAGATAAAAATCACGTATTGTAAATATCCGTGAATTGCAGTTATCACATCAGCTGGTCATTTGCTCTCTTATAACTATTGAAAATGGAATCAATAATGGCGATGTATCAACTAGCTAACTGTAGCTATGAGGATACAAGATCTTACAAAAATATAAGTTAGTATATCGCTATAGCTTTATACCTCTTCAGTATTGTTAATTAATATAAAACTCAAGATAATACGTATATGATAGTTTTTGTAATGGATATTACACATCAATATTCACAGTACTACACAATCATAGTGCTAATGCAATCATAGTGACAGATTACAGGCGGTTCAGGTTGAGTTACATTTTCTGAAGCGACAGGCGCGCGCAATAGATAAGCAATCTTATCAGCATTTCTTTGTAACGTTTACTTTCCATCAACGGACCGATAAAACAATGCCTTATTGTTTATGACTCAATAGCCCGCCTTCCTGGAGTAACTGGTTGCATACATAAACGTTATATAGGGTCATAATGCCAGTTAAATTCGCGCTATTCGTTTTCAATCAATGATGCCTTCTACTTTCATTGGATTTTATTGTGCATTTATATCCCTGCAAAATCATAGTAACGTTACACGGTCTAATTGAATATTTTGTTTGTAGTCGTAACAACTGAGCGATAATACCGCGTTTTCGTAGTAGTTAGCGTAGTTTTCGTCCTGACAAAAATTCAAGACTTTTTTTTAATTTATTTTAATTATTCTACATAGTACCCATATAAGTATACACTAATACCAGTGATGCTTCCTCCTCACCTAAATTAACTGTTGTTAAAGATAATGAACTAATTTTATGAAAATTTTTGCGCTCTGATTAGGGAAGATAAAATAGATCTGGTGAAAAAAATGAGGGTGACTAAACAATTCAATTCCACATGAGAACAATTGCGAGACGGTACACCGAAATATTTTTTTTAGAAAACCTTGGGCATTTTCTGTATGAATAAAATTCGCGTCAAGGTAATGACATTGTAATTGTTTTTAGCCTGTGAAGGTAATCAATTAGGAAAAATTAATTACACGTAAATTACGTACGGGGAGAGTCTATATTAACTATTGAAGCATAACAATACGAGCAAAGGACAGCTATTGAGACAGTCCAGCACCGTTTATACTGAAAGGACTGCTAATTTGTTTTGCTTAAAGGCCGATCAAGAATAATAATTGATCCATCCTTTCTCCAGCCTCTACATGAAGGTTTAGTCAATTAACGAACAGTTAAAGAAAACTTCCCTCCTGTACTTCATTTATCACTTTTGATGTTGTCACTAGCGAGCACATTACCTCGCTATTTCTATACATTTTATAAATTTTCAGTAAAATAATAAATTTTCAACAGGGTTGAAGCAGAAAATTACTACTCGAAGTGCCTTGCGAAACTTGGCACGAAGTTAACTAAAGCGTGCAAAGAAAGTGTTGGTTCTTGTGCAGAAGCTTGGAAACATGTCGCCATTGAAATGGAAAAGAGATCGGAAATACATAGGTAATGTTCATAACTGGTTCGTAAATTTTAAGTACTAGTAGGTAAGTCATTGTCTTAGTACTCAAAACGGAGGAGGTTAACGTGTTGCTTTTGAAAATGAATAACTAGTTTTTCGATTAAACATCCTTCTCACGTTAAGAAATTTAATTTCAAAAATCGTATGAAAGAGGGAATTGGTGTAGAAGTGGTTTTTGTGGTTCTCTCTCTTCTCTCCTTTCAGCATACAGTTGTCCACTGCTGGACGTAGGCCTCCCCCATTGAATGCCACAAAGATCGGTCCCCTGCTGTCCTCTCCCAGTCCCGCAACCTTGACCAGAGGCCTATATATACACTCACGCCCCTAAACCAGCGGTGAAGGCAGAGGTTACGGATTTCACACCTCTCTCTTCCCCATTCATACATCTACGCATACATGGTCGTCGTGTCCGGCCTGTTGCCTATTAAAGTTTGCAACTTCTGTTCAGTCTTCAGTCTTTGGGCTATGTCGTGTGCTTTGGTTCTAATTTGGATCACATCATCTCTAATACGATCTCGCAGAAAAACTCCGAGCATTGTCCTCTCCATTGTGTTCGAGTGACCTAGAACTGTCTAATGGAGCCCAAAGTGAGGGTTTTTGTGGTTATAAGTATGATAGTTATAAGTTACTTTACGTTGTAAATTAGATCTCAACACCTGCCTTATCTACCTAATTCAAGTGTTATTAATATAGCTAAAATTTAGTCAAAAATGCTATTACAGGAACTACTCAAGCGCTATGTCAGAAGAGCTGGTGAAACCAATGAAACATTTTATTGAGAATCAACTCAAATTAAGGAAGAAGGTAATATAAATGATGTGAATATTATCTAACGTTTAAGCGTGAATATTTTGATTCTTATTCTTTGCTTATAACTGTAGATCGAAGGGAACGTAGACAAAACTACTCGGACCCTAACCGACTGGAGGACGGCAGAAGCGAAATCGAAGCGACAATCGCACGCCGCGGCCAGGGAGAACGAGAAACTTCAAGACGCCGCACTGGACGTTAGGTCTGATAACATATATATTGTCGAAGAAACCGATTGGAATGTATAAATCAATCTGTTTCTATTGAAGCGTATTTTAAAAGGATCCTTTTAGTACAATTGCGTTGCGATACTTGTTGCGAACATTGCTACGCGTGCGCTTTGCGATTCATACAGGGGTTTTAAGGTCGAATCATTAGGGGGTTTCTAATTTGTTCGCAGCCGTATGTCACGTAGTTCGAGCGTTGGCCACATTCCACACTCGATTCTGAGCGCGGCACGAGCGGAACGCTTGACTAACAACACGAGCGAGCGAGACGCCGCTAAACTTCAAGTTAAGAAGAGGAAGACTGAAGACGCCGTTAAAAAGACTGAAGTCGACTATTATAATGTGTGCGTTCAAGCGGAACGCGCGAGGTAGGTGATACTCGATTACGCAATCGATACTCGATAGGCTGAATGGAGATTTACAATTTGCTATTGTACAGGCTAGAATGGGAGACCAGTGTTGTAAAAGGCGCCGGGATGCTAGAATCTCTCGAGGAAGAGAGACTGGCTCAACTGAAAATTTCCGCTGACTGTTATTTAAGGTTAACAGCGGCAGTGCCGTCTCAGCTAGCGGAGGTGAGTTTGCAATATCGGAAATTTTTCATATTAAAAAAAAATAAGCTTTGGCATATATAAAACAAACGAGTAATCGTAGAAATAGATTGTGGAACATAGTAAATCTTGTTTCGAAGGTTAGTGATGACCAAGGTATCTTGGACACTTGATGCCGTGGCTCTAAATAGAGAACGGATCCTTTTAACAAACCGCTAGCATAGATTTTTAGCCAGGATAAAATCATGTTTTCGCACAACTGCCTAATATGGCATATTGTTGAAGACCAGTGTCATAATTTGTCAGTGGTGCGCCATCATTAAAGTAGCAGTTAATACCAGACTTGAAATAGTTTGCCACTCTATGCTAAAAACCTAATTAATAAGAAGTCAAACTTTATAAGTAACAATATAAATTTTCAATGTTGAATAGTAGTCGGTGTTCGAACATATAGCCATTAAAAATGTAGAGGACTGTGGTCAAGCACATTATATATAAGTATATTATAAAAAAATCTATTCACAGGCGACGAACGCATTAGTTGGTCCAATAAAGAATGCAAACGCGAATGTCGATATGCGCGTGGTGCGCGGCGTGAGATCTTCGCCGGCCGGCGCGAGTGAGCAGCTCTTACCTGACTTTTACTGCGAGCACACAACGCTCGCGATGAACAGAGAACGTCGTAAGCAAGTGCGTAATAAGCTAACCAATAAATCACTGACACAAAGTCTACCTTTATATGTAAAAAGCAGGCACAATCATTAGTTTATTTAAATGTATACAGACACATACTTTTCTCAGGGCAATCTTTTCGGCCACATTACTCAAGTTGCAAGTACAAATTAATCAGGGAAGAATCAGTATAATGTGATGGCCTTTTGAAGATAAAAAAATACACTGAAAAAATTAAGTCGCTTCCAAAATTTCATTGCATACAGCATATGGAAATAATGAAAAATGTATTATTTTATGCGAAGAAAAATTCACAAATTCAATTAATTAAACAAGACCCATATTATATTTACAGGCTTTATTGAAGATTCTCCAATTGGTGAAGCAAGACATAGACAGAGAACGTAAGTCCAAGCAGGGTTTGGAGAAGTTATCTATGGCTATAAAACAAACACCCACATTTGGAGGCGACGATTCTCAACAGAACGTGGCAGATAAATTGTTCCACGTAAGATTAAATCTTAAATGAAACTAACGAATTAAACACATTTGTAGGTATTTATATGTGGTACTTGTAATATTATAACTTAGTAATGATTTTTTTAGATGAGGTCGATGCTAACATATTTAGAAGCTGTTCGATATAAGATATCCACAAGTCTAAGCGAGCTTGACAGCCGATCTCCTGTTCAACATCCACTCGCTACACATATACAAATTGTTAGAGACAAGCAGGGGCTTCAGCAGAGCATTCTTAAAGTAAGACATTTATCATTTTCCAGTTAAATTTAAAGTTTTTATTTTTATCAGTCATACTAACGACAGGATTATTCAATCGCCCGGTTAACTCGTCTATAACATGATGAGACGTTTCCACAAAGGAGTATTTGTACCAGACAGAAAAGCTTGAATGATATAATAATATAACAATATTAAAAACTTTTTGTAGAGACATGGACGACCGTGGGGAGGTCAGCCATTAGGCGGCGGGACCGTTTATGCATGGGTTATACATTAGAATGATCTAGGTACATAGATCACATCTTTGATTGAGGCTTTGACGGGCAATAAACTCAGTACTATAAATAAAAATATGTCATCTCTTACCCAAAAAATAACTATTTAACGTTACGTCAACTATGTAACGTTTTAAAGTTTAGTACCAAGTAGTGGTAATAATGGTTTCCTTTATGTTCAAATTTTTCAGGTGCCTCCGTGGCTTCAAAAGGACTATCAGGACGAAGTAAACAGAAACCTTCAACCTAATTACACAGCTCTATTGAAAAGTGTGAGCGGTGGCGAAGAGAGGGAGAGACGCGACTCGATTATGAGCAGAGCATCGAGTAAGCTGCGAATAGAACATTTATCGTTTAGAAAGAATACAGAAATCAAAAGTGCACCAGCAACGCCAGTTTGTCCTGAACCACAAAAACCACTGAAGGTACCCGATTTTCAAGCACCGCCTCCACCTGAGAGTCCACTGGACTGGAGTGAACGCGGAGCCGGCGACGGTCTTTCTAATCAACATGATAGCGATTTCGGTAAGTCGAAATTCCATTATCAATTACACAAGCGACGCATACAAGTACTATTATTTCATGCGCAGAGAACCTTTTATGAACTCACTTTATTTACTTAGACGTATCTACGACTACCTGAGCAAATATAGTACTTATAAAAATAAATTAATGCATTCTAGCTGTTTTAATCACTAGGGAGACATGATAGTTTATTTAAGGACTATCATCACCGACATCAGAGATTGACGGTTACTGTTAAAATCAATTTATTATAAAGTAGGCGGCGGCCTCCTATTTTAAAACAAGTGAGGCAAGTGCTTGCATCGAATATGTTTCGGCTGACTACGTCATCACTGATAAAGCGATGATGGCAAATGAATTTAAAAGGTTAGACTTCGAAGATATATATTTGCCATCATTCATTTCAATAAAGTTTCATGATTTATAAATCTGTATGATAACTCTTTTAATTTTACAGACGAATTTTCTTCACAAAGCGGCAGCTCAACCGATTTAAACGATCTCGAAAAGAACGGAAGCAACGATGAGGCCGCGCAGAAATTTATCGGAAGATGTCGAGCTCTTTACTCTTACGAGGCTAGAATGGATGACGAACTAACACTGTCACCAGGTTCGTATATACAGCTTGCGCTTGTTATGTTTTTATGAACCTGTGATATGTGATGGATTCCACTTAGTACTACTTGATTAAAATATTCGTCATCGGCAATAAGACTTTCTGAACGAATAAATCCACCAATTTTCGTCCCAAAGATCCATCTCCGCTCTCGTTTAGTGTACTTTCGTAACCATGGTCAGATCTTTTTTTTACGCCATTCTTTACATCACCACAATTCATCGGCCATATAATCAACGAGCAATTTGAAATTGCCTCTGAAATTAAGTATTTCTTGGGATGATGTCGGTTACATTGACTCAGCAGCAATCACATCATTTCTGATAAGATCGCTCAGAGGGACTCCAAACATTGAACTTTATACTGCCCATAGAGCGACCGTGCACTTCCTTGATTACAATAAAGTTAATAATAAAAATGTGTGCAAATTATTGTTCGAATTGGTTTAATATGCGTTACGCAATAAGATAAATCTATTGTTTCATCTGTAGAATGTGTTGCATGTCAGGAAGAGAATTGTGACTCAATATTCACACCGTTTCGTTGATTACAAAATGCTGTTACGTTTTAAATGCAGAACATAGTTCTGACACAAATTGCAATGCGAACATACTAGCATGATTTTATAAAACACGATTCACAAAATATATATTGAGAATCACTTGTTAATTATTCTTAGTGACGTATATATAAAAAAACTAAAACATATTTGTTTCTGTATTTGTAATTATTAAAAATTAACTTTACAAGTTAGGTAAGTTCGTCGGTCTGGAGTTGATTTATTGAAATATAAATTAAAATCAAAAAGGCTTGTGTTTAACTATATCATAAAATTAGATGGTAACTTTGTATTGGCGCAAATTAATTATAGTATTGTAAAGGTGTAACTGTAACCCTGTGATTTCAATTTTGGGTTTGTTTCCTACTTTTTACAAAATGTCACTTGCCAAAGCCGTACAGGCGAACTTTTGTTGGCCATCACTGCTACCGCTGGTAAAACCTGATGTGACACTGGCCCGGCTAAAGAGAAGGCAGACTTATTTGCTCCTCGTTTTGACTGAAATGAATATTAATTCCACTTTCATATTTACCTAAGACATCGCTTGAGACGAGAAATATTTAAGATTTTATATGGATTCGGTCACTGAATGTTTTCGCGGGTGTGGGGTCTGTACATAAATATACATGCATGTATATATGTACGTATGTACTTATGTCCGTTCTATAATACTTATAAAAGTACCTAAGTACCTCTTGGAGCCTGAACGGCTTGACCGATTTTGAATAGTGAGGTGTTATTAGATACGTATTCTTCCCCGGAGTGTCATAGCGCTTAACGTTAGCTTAAAAGCCATATTGAAGAATGAAATCATTAAAATGTTAATAATCATGCAATCAATAACTACTACTTGTTATAACTTGTTTCTCCTGCCCTAATAATGTTTGTTTCAACAGGTGATGTAATAAACATTTATGATAAACAAGACGATGTATGGTGGACTGGCGACCTTAATGGAAACTATGGCATATTCCCTTCGTCATACGTTGAAGAAATTACCACTTGTATATGAGTTATTTTAGTATTCATTTTTAATTGAACATCTCTTGAGCCTTTTTAGTTTGAATATATAAAAGGCGAGCCATATAGAGATGGGCTTAACAATGTTGTAAAACTTATGTTAATTGTTGTTGATTTTTATTTTGATATATACGCTCACGCCCGAAACGCATAATGTTAGTAGTTCTTTAAAAATTCGATTTTTTAGTGTATCCATATACACATAATATAATTAAATATATTTGTATTGTATAATAATACAGATTTATAAATCAATTTTATTCTTTGTATTTTCTTATATTCCGTTAATATATAACGAAATAACATTATTAGGTGTATGTAGGTGAACACAACAACAATTAATCATGGTGCCTTAACAATAAATATATGAATTGTTAAATTGCTTAATGATTGTTTTAAAGACTGCATTAAGCGAATACTTATAAAGGTATACCTAGGTAATACCTTAGTAATTATTATTAATTGTAGTAAATATAAATACTTTAAAGATAGATATAAGATAAAATTAATTTGTTCGTGTATAGGTGATGAAATCATTTAAATCTAAATTATTACCTACATTGAAAGTTTAAACCAAAGTATTGTAAGTATATGAATAAACGTTGTAAGTATTTAAATGGACCATTGTTTCATTTTATTTTACCTTAAGGAACGGTTTTAAAGAAACAATTTCTGAGATGACAACAAAATATTTTATTAAAATAAAGTCTATAAGATTACATACAATGTTGGCAAGAAAGGACTCCTGTCCTAAGTAAGTATAGTTTTAATTATGTAACATTTACAATTATTATTATTATCTATTTAATTCAGAATAGAAGAGAGGTCAGTCGAATTTTCAAAAAGTAATATGCTTTTATGCTGATAAGCACAATGCAAAACATATTGTCTCTTAGGACAAGTAAACACTACACTTTATTAACGTTTGTATTAGACTGTACCTCCCTCCTGTTCACTACAATTCTTATAACGAATTCAACGCAATTCGAAAAATATACACAAGTAAATACAGATCCTCCGAGCAATACTAAAATACATTACTTAAGCCATGTAGTATAAGTGGCGGAGACAAGATAAAGAATGTTAACAAACTTTCCTATTGCTCGTAATATTTGTAGTGAAATTAAATTCAAATTATGCACAAAACAAAGCGAATTATTACTTCCTTTACTTTAGTAAAATGTAAGTTTTTATATTGATAAATGATTTTAATATATATGTTACCGCTGTGCAAATATTACTGCAAGTTTATAGGGTTTACTCTAAATCAGGGATGCTCTTATAAGGTTTCTTAACATCGTAAGGTTTGTAAGAGATGGGATTTTTACCACAATTAGCTTTTTTGAGCTCCCGATATTTCGGCACAGTTGCCGGCATGGTCAGTCAGCCCGTGACCATGGATAAGAATCCTTAAAGTTTAAAGTTAAATTTCTAAACGTCATTAATGATATATATACTCGTGAGCCCATATCGATATCGAAACGAGACAGGTACTTAAAAAAAGAAGTATAGTTACAACATTGAAGAGGCGGCATTAATGATTACGCTAGTTCATTTTTTATAATCAACTTCTGATTGTTATAAGCACATAGAGTGAAAAATATCCTTATCCTGAATCGTCATTCTAACTGTTCCGGTGTTTTGAGACAGAGCTGTAATTTCAAAAGTTTCTTTTTTTATTGACATTTTTTATTTCATCTAGATTTTAATTCCTTCAGTCTTTAACCAATTAATATGTTGATTAGCTGTCTATTGTCGTCCCAGTCTCCACTATGCCACAGATAAAAAAACTAAACTTCAAAACAGAGGTAACTTTTAAATATTTGAAGTCAATTCCATATATACATTCCTTCCATATAAATTTCTGTTTTAATAACCATTCTATTGAAAAATATCGTCCTAATTTTATTTTATCGATTTCTCACAATGTTCGCTTAACAACTACGATCTTTATATAAGTTAAATAACATTGAAAAACAATTCTTTATTTCTTACGTGTTAATGCTTATGAAAAGAAAACACCTAGGCTTTCTTTTAAATCCAATTTTCATTGTATACTTCCTACGTTGCCAAATACTAATACTTAATAATTTACACAAGAAAACGGTAAATTCTCACGTAGGTGCTTTTTGGATCGGACAATTTGCTTTTAAGAATGTAGTCGGTGTAACATAGTTGTGCAGTGCATATTACATACATATAAAATACAACGTACTAAAATAAAATTTAATTGTGAATGCATTCATCATTTTCCCGCCCTTTTCCCTTCTTTATGGAGTCTGCGTTGTTTATAATTCTCTTCCATATCCCTCTATCAGGAGGGATTCCATACACATTTTTTTTACTTTCTCTACCCTTGTTTATTCCCATTTTAGAACTCTAATACATTAATTCTTATACATTATGCTCTGAATTACTTAACAACAAAAGCAATCATACAGTTATGTTTTTCGCCGACTCAATTATAACACGCTCAAATCGACCTAAATACGAGTACTACTCATACGCAAAAAAAATGCTACATTCATTCACGACGTAATTTTTTTCGTAGTCTGTACAAAAACGTGACTACATTGAACTCCAGTATACTGTTATTGCACGCGAGTAAAACATAGAGTAAATATAAGTCAACCATACATAACGCCGACCGGCGTACATCAATATTTACAATAAATTTAAGAACATTAACTTCGAACTATCGACGAGAATAGTACACATAAACTCTTACCATACTACCATTATATGCATGTTTAAGTCCGATTATTGCTTGAAATCATTTTAGAATATATGTAATCTTAATTAAATACAAATATATAAATTAACTTCACATTGAATTTTTATTTAGAATTTTACTGTAAAGCTTCCTCGGATATATTATGACATATTTATATAATTATATATGAAGAAAATACAGTTGCACAATCTTGCCTCACTGACAATCGATTTAATTTATCAAGTTATCACTGCACTTGTTTATTTCTTATTGCTGAGCAATTAAATAAGTACAAATATATTTATTGTCGCACGCTCATAACAGCGTATTATTGCCAAATTAGTATTCAATTAAACGATCGTTTTTCGAAACGTTTTTCACTTGAAATACTCGAATATCTTTTTTAAATATCTAACATTTTTCACGGAAATGGAATATTTTTGAAGCCTTAAAAATGTTATTAAAATTATTTTTCAGAAATTACCAATAATTTTCCCTCAAAAGTTTAAAATTATAGTTTTCTAAAATGCTGACTCAATACTTTACACCAATGTTGGTCCTATTTTAATGAAGATAACATTTTATCGAAGTGATATTGAGTATTTTTAAATAGCTTTTGTCCGAAGCGAAATAATACTTGTTGAACTGTACTGGCAAAACTAAAGTATCTAATTCATTAGTAACATATGCGTAACGACCGATATACTGTAAGAGGGTATTCAGAAGAACAGACAATTTTAAACTGACTTTTAAACTCACGTTGTTACGCTTATTTTGACAAAAGTGTTAAGTCAATAGCTGAGTACTGATTGAGCGAGCAGTATCGTGAGGGTGCCGCGTGAGGCAAATCCTCGGTCGGTCAAGACGTGCCTCGTGCTAGGCAAATCAGTAAGTTTGTCGCGCACTCAAAACGGTAGTGCATCATACAGAGCGATCGATGCTGCCTCAGAATCACCGAGCTCAGCGTTGGCGCGCGCGGCAGCGTAATGCAAAAAAATCTATAGACCGAGGCTGCCCGCTCAGTCAGTACGCGGCTATTTGCTGTTTTGATATATGTACAGAATGTCCAGAAATGATATCCGTGTATAACTGAAGACTACAGTTCTGGAAACCCTGTCAATCAACGTATAATATTTTACAACATCAATAATTTAAACCCAGTAAAACTACAAGAAACCGACTTCAATTCTCGAAAATCCTTTCTGGATAACTCTGGAACCTTAAATGGGAAAATTTAAATGGGACCAATCTGTAAACAAAGCAAGCGATTCCAAAACAAATTTGAAATCGGTTCATAAATGTCGATGACGAATACAAACACAAAAATACAAGCGAATTAAGAACCTCCTACTTTTTTAAGTCGATAGAGTAGGGGTAGATCGCCTAATTACTCGTGTACGTTTAATATTACTGTGCTATTGCTGTGAAAGTTGTACTTAATGATATCACAATTAGAGATAAAAAATAAAAAACAAGTCTTAAGGCTGGCAGTGATCACATTTTAAGTCAGTTGCATGTTTTTCGTATTTATAATTATTTTAATATAATCCTAATTATTGTACTGTTTCGATCATTAGTCTGGTGAATCTTACTTTTTAAACAATGGGATCATTACAGAAAAACCTTCGGCGATAATGTCAAGGCAGAATTTTTAATTTTCTTATCAATATTTTTAAATGTGACCAATTACCTAGACATAGAAATAGATAACCGAATTCTCTAACTTACTATTCACTGTTAAATTTTATTAGCAAATAACAGTGATTTGTACATTTTAGATTGCTTACCATATGTAATAACTTTATAATCCATTTTTTATTAAGATTTTATGTTTAGTACTACAGTACTGTTTGAATCTAACACTAAACAATGACATTACAAATTTGTACGAATATATCGTGTATGTTACTATAACTTGTTTCACAGCAAGATGTGATTTTTGTAAACAAAGGTTTTACATACCTCCAGATGGAGCATCCAGGACCCAAAAGTGAAGACTTTATAAAATCCGGCTCAGTCATTCGTTTCCCGCAACACGAATACACAATCTCCGTGTTTGTAATAAAAAATGTTTTGTGCAATGAAGTCGTGTGAAAACTATACCTCAAAGCAATACGAACATCACATTTCACAAGTAATTAATTATTATTTATGATGTATCCTGAATATTTTTACATTTCCCATGAAAGTGTAATGGCCGCCATGTATGTAAATGACTTTTGTTTGATTACAACAATCATTTTTTGCAATGAAACAAGGTATACAGTGCAACAACAAAGGTGAGAGAACTTATGACAAAACTGTATACTAATGTATAGGTCGGTTAACTAAAGCTGGCACCTTCACACATTAACACGTTGCGCTTGTGTAGTGTATGTGAATATGCGCGTAACGTCGCAGTGCAAGTGCGTCATGCATGAAGTCTGTCCGTCTCCCTCGCGCACGGTCAAGCTTATAAGTATGAAGATGGCAGTTATTGTTTTGTTTTTGCTATTCTTTATAAATATAGTGTGGTCTTTTTTGCATTAGATTTAATGTACAATTCTCGATACGT
>JWHW01035216.1:118164-136663 GCA_000931545.1 Papilio glaucus | reverse complement strand
CGCTCTGTAGCGTGCTGCACTCGCCCCCGCCGCTCCCCACGCCCCCCGCGCTCCAATTGCCACACTGGGCCTTCTTCTGCAACGCCTGCACGTACGACTGGAATAACAAAACACGTACGACTATCAAAACAACAATACTCCATTTCTTGCTCCTTGTGGTCGTTGCAGAGGGTCGTTTATTTTTTATTAATTAATTGTACTGATTTGGCTGTTAAATCAAGCCCCCCGCGAAAACTTCAGCGCCCACTGGGTGGCGGTACCGTTGGGAACCTATGAGCTAGAGGATGCTTATGCATTTCGTCTGTTGAGCGAGAGGACTTCCCATTCCCACATTTCTCATTCGTTTATCCTCCACTTTTACTTATTTATCCCCTCAAAAACAAAACATTTGCAACTGCTTTCTTTTTTCATTTCATTTGTTGAGGATGTAAATTATTATTATTATGTCTATAGGTAAATGTACCTCCTTCACCCCTAAAATACATTCAGGTCAGTTACCTGTGAGATGACGTCGCCGTGTGCTGTGCGGACTTGGTACAGGTATCTATACTTGCGCTGCTTCATCTCGGCCCGTTGCTCTCGTGTCACCGGCCGAGCTTGTTGCGCTTGGAGTCGGCGCTTTTGAGCACTTATACCTGTAAAAGAATCTGCATCTGTATAAATTTTGTTCAGCTAGTGAATCGCCTTATTTAAAGTTAAGTAGGAGATTTTCGATAGGGTTTTTTTTAGTCTGTTACTACCACATAGTTAACTGATTATAAAGTTACTAGTTGTAGCCCACGGCATCGCACGGTTTCGTTTCTTATCTTCCTCGGACCGCATCACTACTGCACAAGCTACGGGAGAGCACCAACAACATCCTAAAAATCGAGTCGAGGGTTCGAACCAGACAGGCACCTTACTTTGTATAATTTATTTTATCACCGCTGTGACATGCACCAACTCGCACTAGGTCAGTGTGGTGGATTACAGACCTTCCTTCTCTCGGAGAAGAGGCCTGTGTCCCTGGAGTGGGGAAACATACTAAAAAAGGCTGATTAATAATTATTTAAATTATAACATGATTTCAAAAACAACTTGGAATTATAGGTAAATGTCAAAAAGTTGTTATGGGTTCCTATGGTCATGTATTTACCCGTTTTTTTGAAAATTGGATTTAATTTCCTATCGCTTTGGAAGGTTTTTTTTCGTGATAAAAGGTACCCCTATGTAATTTTCGTTAAGGAGTTAAAAGGTAACAAAGAATTACATTCCCATAATATTAGTTAGAATAAACTAGTGATGGTAATTAATACGCTTTCGTATAAATATGATTTTTATGCATGAAATTTAGCATGCGAATTCATGAGTTTTAGCAGACTAATTGCTATTGCTATGCCATTTGCTGATATGATAATAATTAAGTGTATATGATTTTTGTTAATATGGGAATTAAAGAGAGTGTTCACCTTAGGGGATTATAATTATAAGAACGAAACTTATAATTATTATTTACACTTTTATACATCTTTTTAATCATCGTCATACACAGACACTTCTCAGTACTTTCAACTATCCCATATTATTTAAAGGTAGGAATAGAGTCCACGCTATTATCTATTTAAAGTACTATAATAGACATACGACGAAGAAACGCAATTATTGTATGTCGAATACGTAAACTAAACTCTTACTACTATAACTAAAACGTACTGAACTTGAGCACGTGCCACACATATTATTATTAAGCAATCTCACGCATTCGTTCAATATACGATCCTATATACAGGAAAATCAAAGATAATAACGGAATAATTGCTAAACCTCATTCTTCGCACAGACCTGCTAATAATTAAAATGAATTAAACAATCACACGCAATCAATCATTCAATATACGACCCTAAGTAATGCGCCTCAAAGATAGTAACGGCTTCAGCCGGTTCTTCACGTGGATTAACAATTTAGCAGCGCTTGCTAAATTGTTAATTCACGAGAAGTTAAAGAGATAGATTCAGTATTCCCTAGGTTGCGAGTGCGACGGAGAGGGCACAATATAAATGCGTATGAAAAAGTATGAAGCGATGAATTCACTTCACACCTCACAGAATTTCGCAACTACATTTAATTTGCGAATGATGAATTCGCATGCTAACAATGAAGTGAATGCGAATTAATCCATTGCTAGAATTAACATTATAATAACTCCTCGGAAAAAACGAGTGTGAGTACTCTGTAACTGATCGTATAAACTTACTCTGCTCATGGTAGATTCCAGTGGCGGTGAGGGCGCACTGGGCTGTAAGTCCGACAATAGCGGCGGCCGGCCACGCGGCAAGCGTCAGCCAAGACAAACGGCACGGTGGAGGCACCGCCGGCTCTAGCTTTGCGCGCTCCCATAACTATCACGAAACAAGTAAACGAAATTATTGCATCGTTACTACTAAATCTTATGCGAAAGGGAAAAGAAGTGTTGGTAGGATTGTAACGTCCCAGTCTGTAGTCGGCAATCTGGAACTCGGTTGAATCATCCGTGTGTGTTGCTCTTAAGTAATTTAATACTACACATTCTAAAAATAACTGAAATATTTCAAACTAATATAATAATAATGCACACTTAAATGCTTACTCAAAAATATTCTTATACACATTACCAATGTGTGTTTCTTATATGTGCTCTTTAATAAATAATTTATTATATCGGGGGAAAATGGCTCTCAAATCCAAAAGGCTTAGCAACTCCTGGCCCCAGACGGTCTTACATCGAACAGATTTTTTATCGTACTCCCTTTCGTTTTAGTAGTCGCGATATGTTTTATACATATGTTTGTAAGACACAGCATACAAATATCAAATTTAAGTAATTTGATCTAGTCTGAGCCTGTCCATATACATCTCTCCAATGATCCCCTTTCAATGGTAATGCACTTCTAACGCGGTCA
The DNA here is from genome assembly GCA_000931545.1 of Papilio glaucus. Lineage (NCBI taxonomy): Eukaryota > Metazoa > Arthropoda > Insecta > Lepidoptera > Papilionidae > Papilio > Papilio glaucus. Next base: position 133,744 of record JWHW01035216.1, on the reverse strand, counting down.
TTTGGGAAGTCTATGAAAATGAAACAAATTGTGTATTGGTATCTGGAGAATGCTTTTTCTAAGTAAACCATCAAATTCTTAAATGAAAAAGTGACAAAACACCTTAACAATTAATAATTTTGATAATGACTACGATTATTTCCATTTTAATAATTTACTTCCTCTATATCGGTTTAATTCTGACGCCATGACACTCCGGGAAAGAATACGAATCTAATGACACCTTACTATTCAAAATCGGTGAAGCCGTTGCGGCTACAGGAGGTCAATATGAACCGGACATACATTTCTTTTATTCCGTAATGTTCGTGGAGAAAAACGAGAAGGATAAGTGCTGCATATTGTTTAAAAATACCGACTTACCCATTTGAGCATCATCATTCTCTCGAAGAAGTAATCGAGAGTTGTTGCTATCACCGCACCGCCGTAAACACTTGTACCGAATATTGTCAACACTGGAAATTATATGAAAAAAGTATTTTATGTAAAGAGATATAACAAGTGTGGTTTATTGTTATTGTATCTTATTCGATTTTACGATAAAATATTAAAAGGTGTTATAAAACAACAATATAGACCATAATAGATAACCACAATGCATACATTATGAACAAAAAAGTACAGTCATCGCTTTGATGCCGAGGAAAACAATGGATGTACTTTTTACTCTCCATACAAATTATCGCTACATAATAACTTTCCCGATAATCCATATCGTAGTTTCACCCGCCGTACAATATAATTTAACCGACGATTGTCTAGCCTAAAATTCCCATTTAAATATGATTGATCATATAGACTTGCACTGCATGAAAATTATTTATCCATACAATTTTACATCCCCAACTGTAGAACTGAAGGATGATAATGATGATGAATTTAGAAAAATCCTTTCTTAGTGCTGGCCTACGTGATAACAGAAATATATGTGCAACATTTTCAAGTCTCTAGGCCCAGTTGTCTGGGCCGTGCGTTGTCGAGTCAGTCAGTTTCTTCTTTTATATGTGTAGATAGAAAAACTGAAAACCCTTACTGTAGATATGTTCAGTAAGGGTTTTCAATTTGTTCTATCTACACACTTTCTACTCCCTACTTGTCTTCGCTCTGTAAGCCTCTTATTACTTTTCTTACCATTTTCTAAAGTAAATGTCTGCTGAGGGGATTAAAAACGCTATTGTTTTAATATTATGAACAAAGTTTTTTACTTTTTTTGCAATTTTTGATATTAAAATTTTAATTTCAATCGTATATAAGTATCGAATAGATACAAGATTAATATCCGACTGCTTTTAGAAGCTTTTAGGATTTCAGTTTGGTAAGCTGCAACTTGAACCATTGTTTTGTTTTATAATGAATAATATTGGAGCTTGGCCGTGATACAACTTGAGGATGTCATTAAGGATGTATTAATTACACACACACTAGTTAAACTTTTTAAATCACGTCCTTTTTACTTTTACCCTTGCAGGTACCCCACCATTTGATGCATCTACTACTGCTACAATATGTCATAGTACATAAATAAGCATAAATTTTATATTATTGATATGGATTATGAACATCGCCAGTTTATAATCTTACAAGAGATATTATAAACTGTATTAAAATAAACTAAACTAACTGTATTAAAATAAAAAAACTATTTGAAGTATTATTTCTCCATAGTTTTTAATCTATCGACGCCAAATCGTCAAATTGTGAACGAAACCCTACATAGTTCGTAATCAATCCAGCTTCATCGACCGTAAAATTTTGAATTTGCTTGATCGGTCTGATGCAGTAAACTATTCATCTAACAATCGCTAGTAAATTACGTCGAACTTATCGATGAAATGACTTGTACAAAATACTTTGTAATACGAAGAAATACTAAGGCTGCCGTCCGCCGTCGTAATCCGTATTGCGAACAGAATGCTTTTCTATAGAACAAGTGCAACTAAACTAGTTTCTTTTGCGTTCAGATTTCATCGTGATTCTTATTAAAGAAGCAACAAAGTCTCAGCAAAAGTAAGAAACACTTCTGCATATTAGAAATATGTCATCTAGCGACTCGACAAGCAGGATGTTTCCGTCCAACTTATGAACAAGAGTTCATAATTCTGTGATAACACAGTACAACCCAACACATCAAAGGTAAAAAAAAACATCACAACTTTTGTGGTAGTACCTACCGACAAAGCCGATACCAATTTTTTGTTGAGGATCTCGATGTTATTATCTATTAAATCGAGGACAAGGATTGAGTCAACTATGTCATGTCAGTCAATAAAAACGGCAAAGTCGAAAACTGCTCCGACTAGTTGGTTAATGGTAATGAGTTTAAATTAAGTAATTTACGAGTTTACAAACGATAATCACTTTACATTTTCAAATATATGACGACTAATAAGAAATATTTATTTTTGAAACAATAAAAATTGTTTTGCTATCATCTAATGTTTTCATTGATAGCTATGACAATAGGCCACTATGCAATTAGTCAATAATATTTAAACAACATCACATTCACAACAATCATTATTATAACTGACTGAATGTTAGTTATTATAGATAGGCAGGACATCTTACCTTTTTTCCAATACAAGTTGATGACGGCAAAGAAAATTCCCGAACAAAGCAACACTACCACACACAACCAATACTGTAACAAAGCATAAAATTTCATTAATTTGTGTATATAACAATACAAATATAAAAGTGAAACGTGGATGTGGTGAATTGTGGTGGCAGGAATGCTTAGAGGATTTTGGACATCTTAAAAGGATAATTACGCAAGAAAAATGTATGTTATAAAACCAACGGGTATTATTCTAGGCGGACATAACATAAAGGCCATATAAATGGTACGTTAGTATAGCCCGTAACTGACACATATACAAGAATGTAAAACAGACAGATATAAAAAAGTAATTTAATTAAATTTTTTAATGTTGCAGTTTATGACTGTACATTTCAATATTCTAAGTTTAAATTTACGCTTCAGCAGATGAAAGTTAAATCAAATATAAGTAGCCATCGCAGAAGCATTCAATCCCAGTAGCGATACGTAAACGCTTGTTGGACACAGTTTATACACAATATACTAGAAACAAATTTCAAATTGTTGTAATCTACTTCATCATTATCATCTCCCTGTATCAGTCCACCGCTGGATATAGAACTTCCCCAATGTCTTCCACAGTATGCGTTCCTTCAGGCACCACATCCAGCGACAACCGTTTTCACGAGGTCGGTCATCATAATCTACTTGCTAGAGGTTCAAACTGGGTTTTACGTAATAGTCTGAATAAACGGGAATATCAAATCAAATAAATCCTCACATTTCTACATAAACTACACAAAATAAATATAGAAAGATTACGATATATATTCAAATTAAGAAGTAGGAGGGGTCCTACCCCTATGTCCTCATAGGGGCAGTTAAGCTAATAAAAGTTCTTTGAGCAAAAGAAGTTGATGATGTAATGAAAGGTAACTGACTACTTTTATTTCGTTTTTAGTTAGCATTTTGTCTTAATCGACGGGGGCTGAAGAGAAAGAGTTTAAATAATAGTATCGTAAATTTGTTTACTCCACTAATATTCAAACATGAAAATTTAACATACCGATAAAAATTACTTGAAAGCAGATTCGAACACGGAAATATTACAATCTCAAGTAATCGTTACGTGCAAAATATGCACGTTCATGTTTTCTTAAAGAATTTCAATCAATACTTTTTATTATTGAAGTTGGAACATATGTAACAACATCCTAATAGTATAAGACACGGCGTAAGAAATGTATACCACCCTCATCTGTTATCTGATCAGGACCTTTTATATCAATAAGATTAGTGACTTACTAAAAAAGGTTATTTTAGGAGCACCCGTAACCGAGAAGCATCTTTGTGTACATGTATGGATGTAGAAGCGAGAGAGGTGTGTCAGGATCGAGCTAAATGGAAATCCATGATCTCTGCCTACCCCTATGAGTCAAGGGCGTGAGCGCACATACGTATAATAGTGAGGAACTTGGATACAAATCAATTCGTATCATAACTGATAAAAGTATATTCATGGCCGTCCGGTGAAATAGAGACGAGTAGGACGTTACAAGATTTCCCCCTAATAGATTTATACTCTATTTAAAGCGTACGCGGCCCCATTGCAAGCCCCAATAAACATTGCCTGCACTCCTCATAGTACGATAATACCAGTCATTACAGATTCTGACATGAATGAGTGAGTTGCTTGTGTCATCTTGAGCAGAAATTGTACAGTGAATTAAGTTTCAATGTAAAGGGGCAAACTGACTGAACTTTTTTTGTTAGAAAAGAATTAAGGAGGAAACGATCCCTCATAATTAATAACGATTATTACTCGGAAATAGTCAGGTCCTACGTCTTTATGTAGAAAGTCTGTTAAAATATACTTTTTTGCGGAGTTAGTTATTATTTTTCTACCGTTCCGTACTGTTGGATTTGGATTATGCAGTTACATTTTTAACTATAAATTATAACTAAGAATCAGTATTTTATGGTAGTTTTTCTTTTAAATTAGAATTGATGAATTAGTTATTAATACGACACTGCTGCACCGATTTTGTACTGACTGACATTTTTTTTAAATCCTCGAAATTTATACACAGATAACAACGCCCACTACGTCTACCTGCACTAAAAAAAACACAAAGGTTTCCTTAACCAATAAAATAATACTTTTTGCTTGCTTAGTTATGTTTTATTTTGGTTCCATACTCTTTCATTTTGACTTTTCCGATGCAATGGTACAATTTAATTAATAATGTTTCAATGATAATTTCCTTATATTGCAATTAATTAATTATTTACTAATTTCAACTTAAAAAGTGTACTTACAGAAAAGACTGAAAAGGGCCCAAAAATTGTAATGTGAAACAGAATCTCATAAAGTAGAGAAAAATCAGAATTTCAAGAAATAAAAATAAATAAAATGTAGAAATAAGCGCAGATTTGGTTGATTTACCTTACAAATATTTAATAAGTGTATCAATGCACGGTACATTGATACACTCATTGACAACGCTCATGCTGTGCCGACCCTACATAACTTGGGTAAAGGACACGGTGTTGATTATTTTGTTGTGCCATAACTTCAACGTTATAAACAGCCGCCTTTCTTTTGTTATTGTTAATTGTCTAGAACTAACAAAGTGTTACAATTCAGTTACTACTAATCGTATACCAACTTAAAAACTGAACAGAAAAAACGGCAGGCAAAACATATTATTAATTTAAGCAATAATATTAGCAATACTTCAATTTATTCAAGCAATTTTATTGTAAATTAAGTTTTCTTTTTTCTTTCAATATAACGAAAACTGGATATCGGGATAAAAAAAATCTATCCTTTTAGTTTGTTGTCAGTGTATTGTTTGAAAGATGCATTTACGCGTTTGCGTAAAATATTGAACGAGTCTCGTCAGTTTTAATGGTATTGAGCAGACGTCATGTGTAAACATCGTGCGGACTTTCACAAATAACTTTCACTGCAGTTTTTATGTCAGCTTGGGCAGTAAGGAAAATGATTTACTGGATTTAAGTACACGATAACCATAGTTGTTTCTGTAAATCTGGAAATGAAGCATTGCTATTCGACGGCGATAGAGAGGCCATTATAATGCACCGATATCACGACATATTTAAATTGCATATGCGAATTTAAAGCACCAATAGTTTATTGGTTTATGGTACCATCTGATACATAAGGTCTTAGATTCGAATCCGACGTCCGCCGTCTGCCTTGTCGAATTGTCGTGGATCAACTTAACATAAATTTAAGAGTATTTTAAATTGTTTCTCAACATTTTTAATGTGCAAAAATTGCATACAAATACTCAGAAGAAGGATGTACAGTAACCCTAAACTATATATCTAAAGAGAGTTACACACAATATCTTCTATAAAATTTATAACGAAATAAGCTTAATACAGATATTGTTTGCCACAGACAAATATTTCGCAACGAAAATTGTTTCATCTTAGAACATTTTACGAGTATTAATATGAATAACTATTCATTGTAGTATTTATCGATAGCGCCACTTAAATTTTAACATTACTTTAAAACTCGCTTATGCACTCGCGACATACGCACAGATTAGTTAAATTAATGTCTTAAGAATACAGCTTAGCAACTTTATTTCAAATAAAAAATAAAGATTCAACTCAAAAGGTGTGATATGGTTATTTCTTCTTTAATTATTACATTTGACATGAAAATATTATTCCACATTGCAATTTAACATATGAAAAATATTTGAAATTTTATACAGAGGAAATCTAAAAAGATGGCGACGCGATAGTAAGTGACTTGACATCTCATTATAATACGATATCTCCAATTTAAACTTTAAATTTGGACTTTTACAGGTAATTTACAATCTAATACGGACTTAAATATATCAACAATTTTGACGATTTGAAGTTTAATAGATTTATTTTGCGTTCTTTTTTTAGGTTCCTTAAGTGCACTCGAATGTGCAGAGTAAATGTAATTTATTCTACAAATATGAATAATTTCCGCTTGAGGAAAAATAGTTCTCGTTCGGGAAACTTAAGAAACCGATGCCGATGCGTTGCCGGCTTTTAAGGGAGAAGTATGCTAGCTTCTTGAAGGACCCTAAGTCGTAATGGTGTGGAAAAAGCTAAAACCACAGGGTAGTTCAATGCAATCCATAAACATGGTGTGTATGGTACTTGGAGCTGTCGAATTGAGCGATTACGAAATTCAGCGGCAGGAATTGTTCTAAACAGTTCTTCGGAACACTGCACATATACGGTAAAAAATGAAAAGAGACACCTAACGTGTCCAAGTGACAAAAGATTAAACCAATCAGAGCTCGGTCGCTGACGATTCGAATAGCTCTGACGTAGTCTAGGTACTAATAAATCTAAAAACATATAAGCTAATAGAAAACTGCCGGCCACTTAGATGATGAATTTCGATTTAATTAATTACTAAAATATAATATCAAAGCAGATTGTAAGTGTGATATATACATATTAACGATGCACACTGACTCAATGTGTTCACAAGCAAAGGATAAAAACAAATCTTAACAAAGATTGGCACTGCTGACATTGGGCATTTCACGCGCGGGGCGGTCCAATTGACACCGAGTATTACATTGTTAAACTCTACTCTTAACCCATCTATTGATTCAGTATAGCCACGAATCAATTTCCATACCTACCATTATATTTCGTTGTGAGTATTGAAATGAAATATTTATGTGCATGATTAAAATAAATAAAAATTAACCCCTCTTTTAACCCTAATAATAGTGAGGTAACCTGTAATATACCTTAAAGCAATAGCCTAGAAGAGAACCCGAGGTGAACTCCTAGGTGAATAGAATATATATAGAAATAATATGTTTCAAGATTTATTCAAGCTTACTATTTCAACATCAAAAGTAGGACAAAATAACTTAATGTCAGCTAATGTTGATTGGTTGAAGTGATACATCACTGCAACATTAAAATATGCTTATATGCAATTCACATTGTGCTACATGTGTACATTTTCTTAATCTGCATTAAGAGACCCAAATTTAAGTGATTTTGTCCAAAAAAAAAATTTAAACTAACATTTTCATATATCAATAGGTAATATCTACCATTTGAAAAATATTCAAGAATTTTTATAATATTTTAATTTTATTTAGAAGCATACTCATATAAGTAAATCAAACTGAGTTGGTTATAAGTAATAAAACACAATATCTGAGACATCTCATCATCATCATTGACATTGAGACAATCCTTTGATTTTTTTTCCATAGAGTTGAGGGTAGTTGCTTAACAAAATACTGTCAACCAATTTTTAATATGCATGAATGTAAAAAAACCCAAGCATTATAATGTATCAATCATCAATCAAAGTATATGGTATTTAATAAAGAAGTAATATTATTGAAATACAACTATTTAGCTTAATTTTATTCTGTGCAACAAGAATGCATGAAAAATATAGATAGTGAAGCAAGCAATAATCTTAAAATTTGTTTTAACAGTTCTAATAGTGTATATGTTCATTTTTAAATTTAATTTAACGTAATAAAATAATTTTAAATCCATACTTACTGAAACAGGTTGGCTAACTAAGAAATGGTCATATATTGCCAATCCAGCAATGGCTAATAACAGTCCAGTGTGGAATCCAGTCATAAACAGGCCTACATATTGAATCAACATTGTGATTAAACCAAAGAGTAGGCCAGCACATAGCGCCACCCCTACAAACAAAGTTACTTATTAAATTGTGAATAGACTCTGATCATTCAATAATAGCCATATTTTAAGATGATGACATACCAACATTGCCATATGGAGGCATAAGGTATTCTTGCAAACAAATTAGGTATACAATGGCTGAGCCAAATGTAAAGCCTGTTAAAAACATGCTTGCTTTAAAGCACCTATAACCTGGAACAATTATATTGTTTACATTACGAGATATTTATTACAATAATTGTCAAGAGACATATTACTTCATAAAATTGATAAGGAAAAATTTGAGTCATTAATTACTATGAATTAGTTGAAATAAAGTGCAGGAAACAGTAAATGATAAAACAACTTACCAAACAATGTATATACAATCCCAAAGACAATGTACATTGCACAAATAACACTGATGACAGGATCATAGTTGTAATCAATTGAGGTGCAAAATGACCCCTCAATATGCGGACCATTATATTTGAATGTCATATTGGGTGGACCTCTCGTCACCTGTGGCACTAGTTGACCTACTGAAGACATCTTGTATATAACTATACTTCATTCACTTGATAAAATTCTGCAACAATACACAACTGCATTGGTATATGCATTCAACATGAATGAGAATCATATTGAATGTTTCATAATTCTGTATAGATTGTTACCTCAGCAAAAAATGTTATAATTATTTAATTGCAATTAGTGACTTTAAGAATAGGATTATATACTTTATAAATATTACCAATATATTTAATTTCATTAATAAACACATTTTTCGAGTATAAAGACAAAAATACCTTTTATCTTATATTAAATTTTTTAAGTGAATGTAAATTAATGTTTTTTTTTTACTTAAATATAGCTTATCTGTATCTATATCTAATCAAATGCACGTAAATGTGCATACGAGGACACTCAATAAAACACATATGGTTCACGTTGTCCGTTTTGGAAAATAAAAAGCAAACAAGGGAAATAATCTTCATACGTATTTAATAGTCTAAAATTGAACTATCTGGCTTCGACGCAGCAACCAGATTGTAACACTAAAACCTACTTTCACCGTTGTTCTAAAATTATGAATAGCAAACTAAACGTAAATATGTATCTTTGAAGAAAAGTTAAACTCATAACAAAAACATGTTAGACAAAAATACAAGAATTTATAATACTTACCATTGCATGCATGCTTTACCTATCTCACATCGTAACAGTTTAATCCGAAAATAATTTGGTAAATATCTAAATTGGTAATATCTTTACGAAAAAATCCACTGCAGTCAGATCACCACTTCAAAAATGAGATCATCTTATTCATTGATAAACACTCAATTGATCAAATTGATCGCTAGACGCCTAGACGCTGATTGATAACAATCGCAAGTTCTCAACTTCAATTCAACTGAAAATTAATAACAAAGGTATCCCAGAGTTGAGTTTTCTCTAATCTAGATTTTTTAGTGTTGCACTTATGCACTGTTTTTCTTTTTGATGTCAATATTTTATCCTAAAAATATTTATTTTAATTTAGGTATTTTTTAAAATAATCATATCAATTAATCATATTATTACATTTTGCATTTGTAAATTATGTTAAGTTATACGTCGATTTCATACTATGTGAAAGTCGATAACGATTCGCCTGAGCGCATCGAGTACTCGAGAATCGAGAACAACTCGTAATGTGAAGTTAGCTACCTGTGAATTTACTGTAGGTACTCAGCTCAGCAGCTCGAAATGAAATATTATTTGTTCTTCGCTTATAGCGGTAGGCTATAGTATAGCAGTACAAAACGTTTACGTTCTGTAAAATGTTTTGAACAGTCATTGTTGAAATATAAATAACACAAAGCATCTATAGTACCCATTTGTAAAAAAGATAGCTATATCTCAGAATTTCACGATGAAAGTTACTGTTACTACACTTACAGACGAAATTTTCGTCATAGATGTCTCCGAGGATTTGGAATTGGAGAATTTTAAAGCATTTTGTGAAATAGAATCCGGTTTTCGGGCAAAGGACATCATATTAAATTTCAACGGCAAGCCGCTTTTAGACGACAAGAAGTCTTTAAGGGACCATGGCGTAAATGATGGAGATGTCATCGTTCTGCTTCACATGCTGCAATCTGCTTCCAACCTCAGCGCTAATGACGCCAGTCAAGGTATAAAGCTTTCTTTCACTTTTAGGAAATTGCAGTGTCATGTTTCTTGTTGACTTAAACGTCATCAAAATGCAACAAGTGGTGGTAAACTGTTTACTGCAATAACAGCTGCATAAAAATTAAAAATATAAGTGACATTTTGTTGCTGTCAAAAAAATTCTTTGTTTTGGTTAGATTTTTTTGATAAATTTGGTCATTAACTTGTTTTCAGCCTTGCCAGCAGGTTTAGCCAATCTTGACTTTAGTAGTATACAAGTTCCATCTGCTGTTGCTAGTAGTTCGATGGCTGCAAGAAGTGCGCCTGTAGAGGAAGACCCCCGTCTCATCAGGGAAATGTTTCTTGCCAAACCTGATGAGCTTGCTTTGCTCAAACAAAATAACCCACGGTTGGCAGATGCATTACTAAGCGGAAACCTTGGTAATTTTAATATTAGAATAATTTTAAGTTATTTATATTTCATTTAAATTACTTGTGGAGTGAATTTAATAAATACATTAACTTTTTTTTATAGATACATTTGCTTCTGTTCTACGAGAACAATTATCAGCAAGGACTGAGCGCCAGCAGCAAAGAATAAGGTAATATGGTAGTCAAATTATTTGTTACTATTCTACACCAGTCCTGGGGAGAGAGTGATTCCACAGTAGGGATGAGAGGCCTGCAGAAAGGTAGTAAAGAGCCCTGAACAACTGTTATATTAGTTAGTGTGATAAAGCTATATTTATATATTTGCTGCATACAAAATAATTTATTCTTAAAGTGACAGCAGTAACAGAATTAAGTTTGATAACTCCTGTTCTATGTGTAGAATGTATATCTTATTATACATGTTGATGACAACACAAGTGCTACAAAAAGAAAAGTGCATGGTGTCAGTTTATGCTCAAACTGGCACCCCACAGGCCTCTTACTGTAAATAACAAATGGATATTTTGATGATTCACTCAATTTCAAGGTGGCATTGAACATGCTAATGTCAGAAGAATTTAATACAAGTGTTGTTATTTGATGGCAGTTGCTAACTTTTAAAAGAGTGATTATACTTAGCCATAAGTTCCTAAATTATTCCATAGATTTATGTGAACAAGGTAAATAGTTTCAAGTAAAATTAAAGAATGCTATGTTTGAGATTCAAGAGAGAAATTAAATTTTTCCAATATATAATATCTTGCTTGAAGGGATGGAAACAAAACATTTTTCTGGGTTTTGGAGATTTTCAATTTATTGAGGTTTTGTTGGTATATGATTTGGTTATTGATGATTCCATTGTTCAGCAACTAATAAGTTCCTATATTTATATTTTTAAATGGTTTTATTTAGCTCGACCTGTACGGAATTTATTTGTTTATTTGGGTCAAAATTAGAAATTAAAATTTAAGCACCTTCCCGTTGTCAGATTGATATGAAATTTCGTATACACATTTAATTTAGATGACAATACAATTTTCAGTGCACATAAAATAAAAACGCTTAACTTAAAAGTGTTTTTTTTTTTAATATTATTTAGAACAATATTCATAGACATATGAATATTGTTCTAAATAATATTTAAAAAACAACATAGCGCAGTTTTCAAGTAAACCTGGATATTATGCCACACTTTGATTCTAAGCTGTAACAATATTTATGTGTAGTTTAAATATTCGACGACATTTTGTTTTAGAGTATAACCTATTACTCTGTTTAAGAGTACCATACATTAAAAGACATGTGAACATTTTATGAACGATTTAATTTTTTAATCATTGCTTCTTTTTAACCGACTTCAAAAAGTAGGAGGTTATCAATTTGTCTGTATGTCTGGTGAACCAGTTTCAATGATTATTCATAAAACAATTACAAACTGATGTGACAAGTAAAAGGTTCACTTGCTGTCAGTTATTGACTAAATATTCTTGAAACGAATTTTTTATCTCTGCCTCACAATTGTGCTTTGCAATATGGCCAGTACTACTGGTCTGTGCTCTAGTTATGTCTTAAGACTTTTTTGTAAGTCATGATTTAAAATCAACAGGATGATGAATTCTGATCCATTTGATACTGAAGCACAAAGAATGATTGCGGAGGAGATTAGGCAGAAGAATATTGAAGCCAATATGGAGGCAGCTATGGAATACAATCCGGAAACTTTTGGAACTGTTGTGATGTTGTACATCAATTGCCATGTTAATGGGTTAGTTTTATACTATGCCTTAATACATATATATTACACATTCTGCAATACTCATCTACTCTGATGTCTTAAATATTTGAATGGATAGTAGATTTAAATTTTTAAGCTAAAATTTTTTATATGTGTTGGGTATTTTGAACTAGAAGAAAAGCATTAAATTATTGTGAAAAAGCGTTCAGAATGCTTAATGGTTACAAGTTTGTAAAGCTAAGAAGTTTTCACTTTTGATATGCAGTCCTACAACTGACAGTTGTTTTTTCGTCGTTTTTAGGTTCCCTGTTAAAGCATTTATTGATTCAGGGGCTCAAACTACTATCATGTCAGCTGCTTGTGCAGAGAGATGCAACATTATGAGACTTGTTGATACAAGGTAAGTAATGCTCGGATCTTTTAAATTATAAAACTATGGGCTATATTGACATAAGAAAGAGAATTCATTTTAAACCATTAACTAATGCACCACATATTTTCAGTTTATGTCGGTTTTGATAGAAGATTTTTTTGCAAAATAATTGAATAGCTCACTGAAAACAGATACACTAGTCTCACCATAGATATTGTTGTAACTTCTTCTTGTATTTTACTCCTTGTATGCAGTCCTCTTGTTTTAAATTACCTTTACTTGACATTAATTATCAAAACTGAGACATATTCAGTGTGATTAATATTCTTGCATTACTTAATCAAAATTATTACAAGGTCACCACATAAAAAAATATTTATAAACAAATTTTTAATAGCAAGTCTGATAAATCATTATTATCCAAACATAAATAAAATTGCAATTTTGATTATATTGCACACAGATATAAATTAATCTTTATACAATATTAACTAGCAACAGGCCCCAGCATCACTTGGACACAGAAATTAGCCACAGTTACCCACTGGCAGAAGAGCTTTTACTGGTGAAAGAATTATTAAAACTCAAAAAGTAATGAACCTCATTACTTTTTGAGTTCATCCGAAACAAATTTCCAGTTAAAATGATTAATTTACCATTTAGTTATTCATTGTTTCTGGTGATGATCAAGTCCTCTAGAAAGCGAAATTCCACTATAATGTGCTAGTAATTAATTGGTGTCCAAGACATTGGTGGTTGTTACTCATGTGTATTTACATCTATAAGTTATTCTTCTTCATTGGGAAAAATAACTCTTTAAAATATTCAATCCACATTATTTCTTTTATTAATAGATGGGCTGGCATTGCTAAAGGTGTTGGTGTACAACGCATCATTGGTAGAATCCACATGGTTCAGATGAGAATTGAGAAAGATTTCTTAACAACATCTTTCTCAGTGCTTGAAGAACAACCCATGGACATGCTTCTTGGATTGGACATGTTAAAAAGACACCAGGTACAGAATCATTACTTAGTTTTTGTAAATTTATTTCTGTAACAATTCAAATGTTAAATACTTCATTCTGTATATTGGTACTAAAGTGTAAATTAATTATTGAAAGGGATTGGGTCCTGAAATACAGGGTAACCTAGTTTGGGACTTAAGTTTCACTTAAATTTTATGCAAAAATGTTTATTAAACCATATTTATTTATCCTAACTATATATAATATTATAAATGTCTTAACAACCCAACTGATCATCATAAAATTTTACACACACATACCTACATGGGTACCTTAAACATGGGATACATTTTATCCTAAAAAAAAATCTTACCGTGGGATAGAAAAATAAAACCTGATACAAATAGAGAACCATGGTAACGGCAATAACATCTTTTTAACATTTTGTTATATGACACACATTACCATGGCAAACAATAACAATTTTTAGACATTTACCTATAATTCTAATTTATATGCTAAATCAAGTAACTAAAATTACCAGCGACGGTGATAAGAAACGAATGTCTGCGAAGTTTATTTATAAAGTTCACGATTGCGATATTAATAATAACATGCCTGATGTGGATATTTATTAAATTAATAACCTCTTGATGACTTGTCAAATAATGAATGACATTTCTTGTTATCTCTATTTATTTTTTTATTTACTTTGTTTCAGTGTAACATTGATTTGAGGAGAAATGTATTACGTATTGGAACTACCGGTACTGAGACACCTTTTCTACCCGAGGCTGAATTGCCAGAATGTGCGCGCTTGTCTGGCTATTCCGAAGATGAAATTGTCAACCAGTCGACACGAGACCACGAGGAACGTCAGATAAAAGAAGCTCTCGAGAAGTCAAAACAAGGTGGGCGGGGAAAAAAGAAATAAATGTGCTTATTCATTTTTTGTTTTGTATTACATCTTGAATTAAGAATTGACTCAAGATTAATAACATCAAATTGTAATTCAGTTTTTTTTAAGGGAAATCATTTCATTGGTATCCTCTTTTGATTGCTTTTTTTAATTTAGATTTGTTAAAATTAAGAAAACTGAAACATGTTCAATAGATTTATTTTTACTAACCCTACTGTTTTAGTTGCGTATTTTTGAGGTAAGAGTGAGAAATAAATTTGTTGCATATTATTAAGGCAGTAACAAAGTTTCATATCAAAAATAAAAACAGAGTACAAGCTTTTATCCTTTTTATTTTCTGCTTCTTTTGCATGTTTTCCTTCCTCTATTTCTACTCAAGATATTGATTCAAAGCTTCCAATATAGTTATAAGGATAGAGAAATACATTATTAGACCGAAAAGTTTGCTCAACATCCTATATCTTGAGAAGAAATGCTTATATATTGTTACATTGACTAATACTTTTACATAACAGTGCTTACAACCTTCACTGTGTGATGCAAGAAAGCGAGATGTACATACATCTATTGTGGCTTTAATTTGGTAATGTCTTATTTTTAAACTTTATTATTAGTGTAGTGTGTACTTTTAGTGCGTCATGAATAAAGTTGTACACAGTGTATTATTATTAGGATATAAGGAGCACCCATAACCGACGAGCTTGTATGCGTAGACGTATGAATGTAGAAGAAGCGAGAGAGGTGTGCCAGGATCGCGCCAAATG
>JWHW01035216.1:92313-118149 GCA_000931545.1 Papilio glaucus | reverse complement strand
ATTTGGGAAGGAGCACTCGTTCTCGCATAGAATAAGTTTCGTCCCATTAAAATAGAGTAAGAAAAACTCTAATGAAATGTATGATAAATGGGGATTGAATTGTCTGATGACAAAAGGAAGTGAACATGTAACTGTGGTAAAATTAGTTTAATATAGGGCTTTGACACCTGATTTTATGAGACATCATTTAACATGTAAGAAAAGGGGAAATATTTTTTAAATACGATGTTTTTGGTACGATCATCTTGATTAAGATACATTTTAGTTTGTAATTACAGACATGTATAATGGCTGCTGAAAAAGTAGATATTTAGAGAGGATGGTCTGAACAATGTGTGTAATTTTTTTATTAACTTTCAGCCCAGGAAAGAAACAATCAACCATTGACATCTGGTGCCAGTGCACAAGCTTCAACAAGGCCAGGGCAAGCAAATAATCAAAGAACTGGTAAGAGTGTCTATACTTTCACACAGTTTCTTTCGAGTGATAATAAATTATACATTTGTTTTGAACATTCTTCTGTTTCATTCAAATCAATCTATCCAAAGACTCTATTGAGTGTTCTAAAGCGGGTTACCTTCAGATTTAACTGAACAGCCTGACTGCACAGTTGCAACTGAGATCCGTTGTTTCGTTGAGTTTTTTGAGTTGTAACCTTTTTTCGCTTAAAGTTACATGTTCCCAGAATCATCATGGGTTCATCGGATGTTTGTGTTCTTTCTTATAAGCACCACGTAAATTATTGATTTTTATGTTTCTAATTCTTTCCGATCATTTGTAAGTTCAATAATTTCTTGAAGTTTCACCAATAACTTTTCGTCGGCTGCATCTTTTTTGCCACGTTTGTGGTATTTTTAGTATTAACTTTCCACAAACAAGGTTCAGAATGATGTATTTCTCAGTTTTATCTAATTGTATTTCCATTAGATTGTTAGATGAACTCTCTCGTCTCTCTCTCGTCGTTTTGTTGTAGGCATACATCTTATCTGAATACGACTATTCAGTTAAAACTGAAGGTACTATCATTGGCGGATCCAAGGGGAGGGGGCTAAGGAGCTTAAGCGCAAAACAATCAGAATACTTCCATGGACATTTTAAGTGAACTTGATAATTTTTATTGTTATTATTAGTAAGGAGTTTTATCTCATCTTAAATTTTGTATGCTTTTTAGTTTTTACCTTTACCTTTTAAAATAAACTCGGGAGGGTCAAACCCTCTCAAATGACAATCCTGGATACACCACTGCTTACCATTAACCTTCAGAATGTCATCAATCTAGCTCGACTTACTTCCCGATTTTTTTCGTTTCATATAAAATGTTGTGTGCATTTTAGCAGAGGCAAGTAGGAATCAATCATCGAAACCTGCAGCCACTGCCCAAAAATCTAATGCGGGCCAAGGAAACAATCAAAGAACTGGTAAGGATATCAAATATTTGGGGGTAAAACATGTTAAACTTAAGTTTAGTTCTCTGGTCTGATAATGAATGAAGAGAGAATAACGAAACAAATTTATGTTGCAAAATTGAGTGGCAGCTTTGGCAGGAAACGTCCAAAGACAACTTATTTCGTCCAAATAAGTGACATAATAAAGAATGGCGATATAAGGAGTACCCGTTTCCGACGAGCATGTATACGTAGATGCCAGGATGTAGAAGAAGCGAGAGAGGTGTACCAGGATCGCGCCAAATAGAAATCCATAATCATCTTAAATTTTGTATGCTTTTTAGTTTTTACCCTATGTATTACGGGTGTGATCGAATATTTTTTATTGTCTGATCTATCTTATCAAGTACGAGCTTAAACCTCAAGAACTTACTGACGAAAGATAAAATTTGATTTGATGATAAATTCATTTTATATACCCATTTGTTTGTTTTTTACAGGTCTTGGAAATCCTAGCCTTACAATTTTGCCAACAGATTCATTTAGTGAATCTGATGTAGAAGAAATCGTTGGTCTAGGATTCACTAGAGAACAGGTGAAATTTATAATTAAAACGTATATTTTCAGTTTACAAAAACCCAACACGACTATAGCCACTTATTTGTGTGATTTGATGGTGAATGCAGCAATAGAATTTTTTGATTAAATGATTATTGGGTACCAACGAGTTGTAAGCTGCTTTGGTCATATTGCCTGGAGACAACCAGATAATTCGGACAAACTGGTTGTGATAGGAAAGGTTGTGTTTAAAAGACCACGCAGTCGATCACCTGTCCGCTATTAGTTAGTGGATAGTGCGGAGTGAAGGCAGCTCGTTAACAAGTCAGTGAAGGCACTTTAAGACATGCACGATCTTTAGTAATGAAGCGTAGGAAGAAGAAGCGTCGTCCCTTCCTTAAAGGCCGGCAAAGCGTGTGCAGTTCCTCTGATATTGTAGATGTTCATGGACGGCGGTGATCACTTAGCTTTCGAAGACCCGTCGCTAGTTCGCCATCTTCTATAAAAAAATCTCTGCCTACCCTTCAGATTTATGAACGTTATTGTTTTTTAGTTTATTTAAAATACCATTTAATGTTTTATTGCAGGCAATCGTGGAGCTGAGGAGATTCAACGGTGATAAGACGCAGGCTACTGTTGCTCTCTTCGCCAAATCCCTCAAGTTCTAAAATCTCATGATTCCAATCTAAGACTCTTGACTTCGTATCATTTATCATACATAATAAGTTTTTGAAGAATAATGGATTATTCTTATTAAGCGGGTTGGTTAATAGCCTGTTCAAAATGAAAAGACTGACTTATATCACCTATTCAGATGAAAATCCTGGTTTATCAAAAATTGTCGTCTACATGGTTCTATATTTTTATTAGGGATACTATCTGAGTTTACTAGCAGCTTAGGCCACAGACTCCTGTTGTGTGGGTGTTATAAAGAAAGAGAATTAATATTTATGAAAAGCTGGCGTGGCGTTAATTAAATACGAACGTCTGGCAGCTAAATTTATTATATTTCGATACATAAGCAATAACTTTTGCCTTAGATTATCATATAGTAGGCAGTGTTTAGGAATAGGATCTGGGATTTTTTTTTGTCTAAAATGGTGTTATAAGATTGAACATGAATTAAACTGTTTTCATACAATATGCGATAAAATGCGGATGTGGTATGAAATTTTATAGTAAGGTTTTTCAATGGAATGTCTTAATTTTTTTTACTACTTAATTAGTTGTATTGAGTAATTTACTTATTCATTGTTCTACATATATGTGTCTAAAACAGGGTTAGCGATAAGTTATTCTAAATTAAAAGTTATAATATATACAAATACTACTGATCATCAAAAATCCTATCGCATGAAATGACAATTAAGGTTTTTAAAGGTAGTTTTAAAAGTTTTTTGTATATTTTTTAAAATATTGGTTTTAAAAATGAAATTTATCCAAATTAAGGGTATATATAATAAAAATAGTTATTTGAACTAATAGGACTATATCATATATTTACATTATTTACTTTACTTAAGATAAGCAAATGATATCAAATTATATTCTTTTTTATGTCATGTTTTAAAATAAATATGTTATTGGGGTAATTTGTCTTTTCATTTTAAATTTACCTATCTACCTACTTTTAAACACTACGATATCTGAGGAAAGGAAAACTACTACTTTTTTATATCTGTTTTGTACCATTTCAAAATTATTTGTAAATATTCGTAGTCTTTTTTTTAGCCATAATGTACTATTCAAAAATCACGAGAGATCCTATGTACGGTACGAAAACTACTATTGTCAGTTTTCAAATTCATCCTTTTGCTAAGTTGTAGTCAATCAGTACTTTATGAAACTAAAGCGCTAAGGGCCTTTCCCCGCGACGTTTTCGCGCGGTAATCACGTTCAATGCGCAGGGTCCGTACGCACAAAAAACTTATGCAATGTCCTAAGCACACAACTGCATATAAAATTATACTATTTGATTATGACAACACGTAATTATTTTCTATTTAATTTGTTAGTTTCTATGGTGCAACGTAGGGGTGGGTCCATATCTGACTATTGAGCAGCCGTTCGCGAACTGCTCACGCGATAGTAGTACCCTGATATGAAATGTTCTGGTTGCTTTGAACATACATAAGCTCAGGGAACAGCAGACATTATTCCAATGTTGTTAAAATAAATGTGCGCTCACGACCGTAACCCAGAGGAGTAGGCAGAGATTACGAATTTCCAGTTGGCGCGAACCTGGCGAGGTGTGCCTCTCTCATCTCGCTTCTACATTCATACATCTACGCATACATGCTCTTCGGTTATGGGTGTTCCTTATATCGCCCTTTTTATTCCTAGTTTATATTTCTAACTATAGCGACCCTACAAGAGTAAATACATCTGTAAAGTTTTACTTATCTTGTTAATTATTTAAAATAAAAAGTCACAAATCATTTTAATTATGTGTAATCAAAGGAATCACGATCAAATTAAAAAAGTATAAACATATAAAAAAAATGTATCTTATTATAATTCACAAGTTAATATCGTCTTAATATATGTATAAAAGGACTTTTAATCGCTAAGAAGTATAAGAAATCACGCAGACACTAATAACGCGCTAATGTTAAAAATCTTTGTATGCTCAAAAATTCTAACAGAAACAAAATCTTGAATTGTATTTATAATTAATTATGTTTTACTGTTAAATCTAGTCTAATGTGTATGTATTCTGGTATTATTTAGTTATAATTGTAATGATTTCTTATATTTACGGGAATACTACGCATTGGGATAAAACTGATTTTACGGATTCTGTCGCGTTCATTTTACGTTTTTTATTCTCGACGTTTCGAGTACTTTACAGAGCTCATGGTCACGGGAGGGACTGAGTTCTCAGACATCCCAATGTCAAAGTTGCTGGCGAAGTACATTCTTATATTCAATTATTATTTCTGCTCCGATCTATGCAGAATAGGGTCACGGTATCTTGAAGTTGTATGCTTGGTTTGGGATTTAATTTTATTAATCACGGGGTCCTAAGCAGGTGGACAATCATCCCAGCCATCTTCCCTTTCTTCTCCATTGAAATTAGGATGTTTTTTAATTTCA
Source organism: Papilio glaucus (assembly GCA_000931545.1). Taxonomy (NCBI): domain Eukaryota; kingdom Metazoa; phylum Arthropoda; class Insecta; order Lepidoptera; family Papilionidae; genus Papilio; species Papilio glaucus. The sequence goes on along the minus strand of JWHW01035216.1, from coordinate 113,110 downwards.
ATAGCCTCGCGTATCATCCTGGGTAGGAAGCGGTGTTCTTTTGCGTGGACTTGTGGTTTTACCCGGGTTTTAATGGGTGTCTTTGTTTGTACTATATAAGAGAGTCCACGCTGACAATCAAGCTTGTACACTTCTGCATCTTGTAGAGGGATTACCCTTTACAGATGGTAAAAATTGACCTATCTTCCTAGGTGGCTTGTAGAAAGTTTTAATTGAAGCCTTCTTCAGGATGTTCTCTGACATATGGTAAAACAGCAGGCATTCGTTCAATTGTGTTGGGCTTCACTCGGTCACTGCAACATGGGCGTGGGATCTGGAGGTTGTTGCCAAGTTGCCCTTGACATGTTGTAACTCCGCTGCCACATGTTTGCTGTCACAGATCCCCTGTGCTCTCTGAAACAATGATTTGCCCACGGTAGCTAACTGTGATGGATAGAGGTGTGATCACCGATTAAATATCTGTCAGTATGGGTTCGTTTTCTAAACACAGTGTGTGACAAGGGTTCGCTTTCTAAACACAGTGTGTGTTATTGGGATTCCCGATTACTAAAACGTCTAAGAAAGTTAAAGCGTTATCAGCATCTAATTTCATGGAGTTGGTTTTAGATACTTAAACGGTGAATCACACCACAGTCAGATACCGTGAGAAAATAATTGTTGACCGTAAACATGAGATCTGTAAACTCTCCGAAACGTCGGGAACAAAAAACGATAAAATCCGTAAAAACCCTTAGTTTTATTCCAATAATGAATAGTTATTATTTTTATTAATAACAGAATAATTTCTAAGTTTACTCCCATCCCGGATTAAATAACGGGAATATACTTTTAATATCCTTTAAATATTAACGATATTGTCATTTATAAAATTTAAATTACGTCGTCTTGCAATGGAGGTTGATTTGCTAGTTTCGATGCCATTGTTGTCAATATATCGGTGAGTCGCGCGAATCTTTGGGTCGGAGTAGTCAGAGCGCCGCGTTCGCCCCACAGAAAATTTATATGAAATTCAGTCTTGAAGAGCTCGAGTAAGACTGGATCCAATACAGGTCCCAATTGTGACATCACTTGGATAACTGTTCGAGCGTTTCTTTTAAACATATCAACTTGATCCGGAAAATGTCTGGCTGCACCTAAATGCGCTGCTGTACTGGTGAAGTCGAAATCCAATGTGTTCAAGAGACTGTTCGTAAAAGTTTCATCAGGCTGCAAAACACCGCTTCCGTCACCATCTGTAAGGAAAAAGATTTAAACATGTTAATTGGAGAAATTTATTTTGTTACATGTTAAACTTTGATATCGGTGAGCATTATTGCTCGCCGATTACGTACAGATTTATTCTTGCCTTAACGCCATTCGTAAGATCTACATTCCGAACCTGATTTTGAGCATACGCTCATTTTTGTTGAGAACAACACCTGTATCTACTCACATCCGCCCCCCATCAATCTTCTTGTAAGTTTTACTTTACAGTTTTACCTTGTTAGATAATAATAAACACAATCAATTACAGTTATGCAGTTGCGCGCATTGGCAGGCATTTGCAAAGACAGATCAATATATTTTCCTTCCATATTTCAATATAGTACATTACTAACAACTAACACTTGTAACTATTAAACTTTGACGTATATTTTGTTTCACATTAAGATAGAATTATTGTAACAAACAAACGTCATTTATCATACATGGCGGCCATCACACTTTTTATATTTTCTTCGGAAATGTAATTTTGTGGAAATCGTGAGATAAAGTGAAGTGAGTATGGTTAATTAATGTTATAAGGTATTTTTTGAAAATATTTTGCATCTTACAAATTTTAAAATAAACGGTAAACCTTTGTTTACAAAAATTAACAACACACTACAATTGCTTTAATAACAAGGTATCTTTTGCTCCTTCTCCCCCCATTTGTCTCGAGCTTATGTATTCATATTTTTATCTACAATGCGTAGTATTAATCATGCTTACCGAACATATGAAAACAAAGAACTGGCGGCAACACGTATGGCGTGGTCGTGTTAGGAGGCAATGGATTTGTTCCTTCATTCATGCTTTTAAAACATGGTCTCAATTTAGCTTCAAACATGATTGCACTATCAGTGTAAGCTTGTCGTAATATGCTCCATGTATTTTCTAAACATTCTATCTGAATAGGGAAAGAAATGGTGAATTGGTATCATATGGAATTGATCATTTTATATGTAAAAAGCTTTTAAGCTTTATCAGCTTTTATAACAAACTGATCACATTTTACCTGGGGCATGCAAAGGCCAAACATGATAGCTGAGAAACCATACAGATTTCCCAATGCTGTCTTTGTTTCAACCGCGAGGAGAATCCAGTCATTAATGGTGTCAGCCCTTTGTCTGTCCGTTTGGCAGGTTAATATTGTAACCGCTACAAGGAGTCGAAACGTTTCAATTCTGCAATTACAAAAATCATGCTAATAACATTTAAAAAAAATGTACGGTACAATGACTGATTTTATACAAACCTTTCTATAACGTCCATACGCAACGAACGACCTTGAGGCAGAAAACATAATTCTAGACCTGACGCAGTTTTCTCTAGACCTTCGATTTGAATGGAATCGTCTATTAAAAAGTGCAAGTCGACTTTAGTCATATGATTCGCTAAAATACGTGGTCCACATGTTCTTAGAAGCAGCTTGATAGTGTGTAAAGTCTCCGACTCTAATGGTTTCGTTAGATTCATTGGTATGATCTGCGACTGGAAGTTTTCCAAGTTAATCCTTGATTCAACCATGTAGTCCAAGTTTTCTGCTTGTAGTAACTTAGCTTCTGTAATATCATAGTCAAACTGTTGTTTCAATGTTGGTGTCACCAAGTTGTAATCCATGTCCAGTCTTGATTTATTCGGGTCGCTATGGGCAGAGCTCTGTGTTGAATCACCAGATCCGTTGCCAGAATCTGAACCAGAGACGTGATAGAATCTTTGAAGTTCGAGTCTTCTGTCATCTGCCTTCGGTCCTTCGTAGCGAACAGGTTTGGCGGGTGGGCTAGTCGGCAAGTTTGCATCCCAAGTTCCCGAACTGGAATTGGAATCGCTCGACAAATGTTTATGGTGTTTGTTCGTTTGACTTTGTATAACACCATCTGCACTAGCACTTTTTCCGTGCGTTACGTGTTGAGCTATATCAATCGGAGTTAGGGAATGAGATCTTTGTTTCTTAAAGGGAACACGAAGTTGCATTCCAGGCTTGGCTGCAAAATGACTGTACAAACTATAGGGGTTGCCGTAACCAGACGATTCTCCCATTGGAGATACAACAGAGTTCATGTCATCGATGGTGTAGTTTGTCAGGGGCACAACTCGGTTGGCTGGATACTGAATCCTCGCTCCAGACGCCGCTGATATAGGCTTGCCAGAGCCGACATAGGAAGTGATAAGATCTGCTACAGTATCGTATGCTTCATCTTCGAACTGGTATTGATATTTCTCATAAACGGTCTCCGGGTGTACTACGATCTGGAAATTATTTTACAAATTTTAATGAAAAAGAACCTAAAAGGCAGACACTACATATTAAGAAGACTTCCGAAAAGTCACAGTTTATGGGTACCACTGAAAAAGTTTCATTTTGAGCACTGTCCAAGGGAATAACTAGTCATGTGTTAAGCTACTTCTATAAAGAAACTTCTGCCACAAATTGAATAATCCCTTAAAAATTAGCTTAAAGCCTTTCATACTAGAAAATCCTTCAAGTTCACTGACCCTTATATTAACTGACCCTATTATTAACTTTTACATCGGTTCAATTTAGGATAAAAACATTTTGTGTCTAATATTTATATGAAATGTAATAAAAATGCAATTTTGTAATATAGTTCTTAATAGAAAGAACTAGTTTCGTTGCATTACTGGTACAATAATTACCCGTTGTATGACAAAATGTAAATGTTGACCATTAGAACGGCAACTAAGAACGTAGTTGTCTGGTTGTGATGACGATTCTCTCACTAGGAACTCGCGGTCTTGCTGCAAAAGATTTTCAGCGGACGTCCGACTGAGAGCTCCATGATACCACCCGTGGGATATTATCTGGTCTGATGGTAGAGAGAGCTCCCAATCCAAAAGCCCCGAAGTAGTCATGGCATTACTATCCTATAAAAGTAACAATGTTCAATGTTGAATTAAAGAAATAAGAGATAAAGAGTAAGCCGAAGCGTAGACCTGAAGGATAAAAGATTATAAAAACGGCAAGAGCATCTTTATGGCGAAGGTACATATAATCATGGAGAAGGCTAACGTTTAGCAGTGGATGATGATAGTAAGGTGATGTCGACAATGATAATAATGATTAAATAAAATAATGCGGCTATGTAGTGAGAGTAAGTAACATATTCTGGAATTTCAAGTACCATCTAATAAGTACATACTTTTTAAGATACACAATATAAACTAATATGCGTCACACATATGAAGTTTTTTTATTTATTATAATTTTAATTAAAAAAAGAATTTGATCTGCATTCAAAGATTTTTAAACAATCGATTATTTGAAAAGGGAATGGGTCTTGCTATGTATCATCTCTCTCTCTCTCTCTAATTTTTCTACCGAATTCTCAAAATGTCATTCATTCTGCAGTAATAAAATTTCGACTCTTTTAATAATTTGACGGTCTTCATCAACGTGCTATGTTATTTACAAAGAAACAATCCTTATGAGTAACCCTTTCCATCGGTGTGAAAATACTTATGTTATATTTATTCACATGCTGGTTTGATTCCTCGGTCAGTCAGGAGTTTCTAAAAATGGTAGAATGCAGTTCAGTTTGAACTGCATTCTACTGAAACCTTTAAAAAAAGATGTCTTCTGTAAGGGAACTTTCTATTTACAATATATAACGTACTTCGAATCCAGGTGACATCGACGTGAGATGCCTTGTATAATGAATGCCATTTAGCATGATATACATATTACACCTATAATAATAGCACAGTATATACACATATATTAATCATTTATGAATAAAAAAATATTGCTGACTTAAATACCAAAATAAAAAATATTTTAAAAAGTATGCAGAATCACCACAGCACAAATCAATTATAAATGTTAAAAGCATCGTTGTTTTATTTATTAAAATATAAAGTTGAACACTTTTACTACAATTTTCAATACCGGTTCAGTTTACAAGGAGTTTTATTTGCTTTGATCAATTTTTACTGAAATAATATCTTACCATTGTGTGACGGTTTTATATAATAATAATTCAATGCGTTCCGATTTATGTAAACAACTAATACGTAGCGTACGTCTGGCGCAGGACTCTTGCCGGCGTTTACAACGGGCAACTGTTTGGGGTTGAGTTCGATCAATAATGTCGTGCCGCCCAAGTGAATGCATGTCTGTAGCACAATACTATGCTAACTTCATTCATGTTCACCGCGCAAGCGTAAGTAAAGTTTAAAGCTAACACTTTTACAAACGCTACAATGAACATAAAACGTTTAAAAAACGCAACATGTGTTTGGAAATTTAAAATGGATGTATTGTCATTAGAATTTCACTAAAAATAAGATGAAGCCAACAAAACAAAAATTATATAGTATTATATTTCTTAGTTAAGGAAGTTTCATTCTTTTTTCTAAAGTTGACCAAACAGAGCGTTTGTACCTTTTGAGTGAATAGCTAGATGGCCGTGTGCTTAGTAATGTCACATATGCATATTTTTATGTGTTTATGCATGTTTCACCCAATTAGTATATTAGGTTTGGGAAAAAGTTCTTCGCGTTTTTAATAGATGTCATCTATGGCAAATAACTCAAGAAACATAGTTCGCGTGTAAAATAGGTCATAGGTTTGTGTAAAATATTAAAAAAAATGTAAAAGAAATTGTGCTGAGTGAACGGTGAAGGTACTTTATCAAAATCTCATCCAACTATCAAAAATTGCGAGACCTAGATAGGGATATTTTAATTTTATACCGATAAGATTTAGACATGGCACCTCCCTCTGACTATCACCTGTTCCGATCTCAGCAAAACTTTTTCAATGGGATTAAGCTGATTGGAAGACAAGCCTACGAAAATCACTTGATTCGTTTTTCCAATGAAATACTACAGTAGTTCATGGCAATATAAATGGCAATACCAATGGCATCATGCTTCTACCCGAAAAAATGAAAAACATTGTCAATAATTATGGCGCATATTTGGTTTAAATAAATTAATATTAATACTGTAAACTAGTGGAATTTTACAAAAAAAACGCCACGTTCTTGTCCCAGCCCAATATTAAATACACTTAAAGATTATATTTTTTTATGAAAGGAGTGTACAAACAACCAAACAGTTCATCTGATCTTAAATGACCATCGATAATCGATAAGAGTATAGTCAGAGAAATGCATATTCGAACTTCTAGTTTTATGATAGCAGGTTCACCTAAAAATGTTTGCAAATATACAGATTTACGAAAGAAAAGGTTAGTAAATAAAAGTATTAAGGATCTCGGCGAAAGGGAAAAACAAATCAAACAACGTATCGTAGATAGGACGACTATTTGCGACTGTATGTCCGCAAATACCTCCTTACAGTTTTTATTTACTTAAATTCCTAACAGAATACATTCGGCTGACACCTCAGCCGAAAAAAGTATGTTCCTTGCAGTACAGTCAAGTTAAAAATAAGAAGGCCAAAAAAACTATTTACAAAATACGCTGTACAGCTTAACAATGAACGTACGAAGTTGGAATAATAATACAACCAAGTACAATCAGGTAAAACAGTCATAACATTATCTTCATCGGTATAGGACATACGGAAACACAATTGCTTGTTGACGAACAATTTTTTTTTAAACATCCTTTTAATTCTGTGTCGCATAATCAGTTACAAACTGGCCATCATACCGAGTCATGGCTAGCAGGAACATATTTCATATTAAATTAAATTTTATTATACTTCTCATAATAGCCATTAGCATCAGCGGCTATGAAAAAAGTAAGTACCTATCCATTTCAACATTTAAATAAATATTTTATTACTATATATATTCACAATTCAAATGTCGCCGAACGATTGTGAACCTCGTCATTTAAAAAAAAAGTTAGGTACGTTAGGTTTACATGGTAGTAAAGCAATATCTGAAAAGCATGTTTATCAAAGAAAAAATATGTTTGTTGTGTTCGACGTGATATACAGGTAAATTTAAAAAGAAAAATCTTATCAATTATGAGACAAAACATGTTTCATCTCTCATTACAGTATTATTATCAAATTTTCTCTTTACTATATGTATTATAGGTACATATAGATATAAATAAAAATAAGAATTGATCCCCCTCTGGCACCATATACAGAAATCATTTTTCAAAAACTTATGTTTTATTGCTACCGCAAGTAAAACAGAAATTGTAATATGTTACATGAGAATTGAAGAATTCATTCCTTAAAATTTTATTTTTGCAACAAATGTATAGCATCAAAATTTATCAAACTGGGTTCAGTTATTTAAGCTGATATAATTATAACATTTATCTATTTGTGTGAAAGTATGGTGTAACAATTATACATAGGAACATGAATTAGGTGATTAATTTATTTACAGCATTGCGAAAAATCGTTCGAAGCCAATCTAAAATGGTCCAAAGGCCGTTTAGCGAAATTGAAGGAACTCAAATATATTGGAAAAATATCTCCATGTCCAAGTCACCTTACCATTTGAAAGTCCACGCAGAGCTATTTCCAGAATATCCACAAGGGAAAATGTTGAACAATAAGCAACGACCCAAGATGTCTACGATTTTATCCGCAGTAGATACCAGCCGTAGTAAAAATGATGCGTCTAAATTAAAAATGAACCGACGAGATCACCTACATCCAAATGAGTTGCGGCTTACTCGTGAGACATTTTACAATAATACACATCCTCTATCTTACGATAATGTTTTATTCCCCTTAGACAACTCACTTGATAAAATAGTGAATAACAGTTTTTCGGATAAAATAACTGTTGAAAGTTTTTACAAAATACCTAAGACGTCTAGATTTTTCCCTCCGGTCGAAGAACATGTTTTACAAAAGCCGACCAAAACGCAAGACATTCTTCATATATTTGGAAATAACAGTGCTTTGAAGAAGAATATATTTAGAACAAGCACTGACGTAGGAAATGGTGATAAGTCATCGGAATCAAACGACTTACATCTGAGGAAATTGCCAGAGTACGAAGTCGACAATGATAAAGTAGACTTTATAATAGAAGAAGTAACTCCTGAAGTTGTTCCGATATATTATAATTATACCGTACCTATAAATCCATTCACATGTGTAGTTTTGCAACAGTATAATGCAGACATCGACGCTCAGGACAAATTTTCTAAATTTGACATTGAGGTGAGCATATTAAATTATTATTGACCATGAATCGATAATTTCTGTTTTATAATATATTATATTTCTAGCCCCCTTGGATAATAAAGAAACAATTTTGGAATAACATCTTCGACAGTCGCTACGAGTCGCTTATGAGAAACAGTAGATGGCCGCCACTGAAGGTAATTTTAACAAATGTTTAATTAGTCCGTGAGTCATTTCGGTCAGTATTAAACATTTGATATTTATTTGACACCATTATTATTAGTTAAAAAAATACAAACATATTTTGCCTCAGCCAGAAATCGAACCCGCAGTGTCACAGCTTAATCAGCTAGTTTGTAAATACATAACATTTATGGCAAAGGAATGTAAGAACAAAGGTTGGTGTTATATTGCAATGATACACTTTCTGAGTAATGGAGCAATGTCAATTATATCATTGTTATTGAAATAAATTAAAAGATTACATAATATGTTCGCCGATTTAAAAAATAACAACCTATTTAAATATAAAATAGTGACTTAATAATAATATTTGTTTAATATTAAATCGAGCATGTAAAGCAAAATAAAATATCGTCGTCGTCGTTGCCGTGTCAGTGGATATTAGTCGACTGCTAGTCGTAGGCCAACCCCATTAATCGGTCCCCTGCCGCACTCATTCAGTAAACTTTCGCAACCTTGACCAAATCATCGGTGCATCTTGTGGGAGTCAAATTGTCCGTGGCCGTCATCGGCCATCCGTTCTGCGACCAATGTGTCCGGTCCACTAACATTGCCCTCCCATTATAAAATAGGTATTATTTTAAAAAGATAGATTTTAAATTTGACCATTTCTTAAATAAGCGATTAAATTAACGACGTGGGCGCTGAGTTCGATTTCCAGCAAGGATAAAAATTATTCTTGGATAATTTCTTCATGCATGGTCTCTTCCTTTGTAATTTTTGAGATTGTGGTGATAAACACACTGGGTGCGTATCCATCTCAATAGAATAAAATAAATAATTATCTTATTCTTGTGAGTATAAATAAAAATGAAATGTTCGGTTCTGCTTCATTTAAAAATTCGACCGATATGGCAAGTTTAAAGCTTTACTTTAAACTACGAACATATAAATAAACTTTAAAATGTTCCAACCTGATGCACCTATTAATCTTTAAAAAAAGCATTCGACCAGCCTTGTTAAGATTCGAACCTCTAATTCCCCGATCATAAGTCAGACGCAAACCATTAATGCTTTAAAGTTAAATAATAAGTGAACCAACCTCAAGTAAACCGTTGTCCATTATTCTATTTTAAAACTGAATAATAATCCCAAGTAAATACGTTGGTAACAGGATATGTAGCTAATCCTCACCGTACTAAATGACACTCCAACAGTGTTCGCACCGACAGGCTGAATCGAAAGTTTAGCATGACTTCTAACATTTGTAATATCCCTCCCCTAAAATGTGACAAGTATTGCCAATATCTAAAGGTCACGTCTACTTAAAAAAAAACGTCTCTGAATAAAAACTGTATCAATAATTATATATCAGCAAAATATTTTGACGAAGGATAGTTAAATATTTCCCATATATAAAATTCTATCACTTACAAATTATTTATTCACCTTACTGAATTGAAGTCATTAGATTGTATATATCGATGGTATCAACAGACGTTTGTTAAATTCAACGTGCTGCAAAAATAATTCAACAAACAAATCTAAAAAAAATTAAGTAATTTTTGATGTGTTTTAAATTTTAATCACGGTATACATATGTACATTCATTACCTAGTTGGTACATGAATTAATATTTTTCCGAGGCTTGCCTTCGGGGACTTTTGCACCAGTTCGAGTACATACATACCAAGCTAATAAAACGTATTAAAAATATGCAATTCTTGATATATTTATCAGTACCGGTAACTTAGCAAACAAGTAAACAGATCACCTGTTTGCTTGTTTGCTATAACATAATACCTATATAGCCTTAATATTTTCAAGAGCACCTTATATCCTAGATTAATGGATATAATTAATTAACAGGTTATTTTAGTACCGCGCACTCATGTTGATTCAGTTTGGAGACACAGCTTTGACCAATATCACAACAACAGTGTTAATAGGATTTTATCAAATTTAGTTAAAAAGCTACAGTTCTACAAGAACCTAACGTTTACATGGAACGAGGTATCACATCTTAGTCAATGGTGGCAAACTACGACACAGAAGAATCGTTCGGTATGTTATCATAATGAGCATTTATGCTATTATTTTCATTCAAAATTTAAAAGGTTGTATCGATGTAATGGATGAGAATTTACAGGCTTTTCGTCGGTTAGTGAGAGGAGGTCGCATAGAAATAACTACAGGTGGTTGGGTAGAACCAGATGAGGCTACCATTAATTTGTTCGGCCTCATACATCAGCTTATGGAAGGTAATAGAGATCTGTTATTTACCTAATCTGTTTACTCTTCAAAAAATATTTAATGACGTGCATATTATTTTTTCTAGGTCATCAATGGCTGAAACATCACTTAAATGTCGTGCCACGGACAGCATGGCTCACTAACAGCGTGACTCACAGCCCTACTATGACGTACCTTCTCTCCGCTTCTGGAATCTCTAACCTTGTCTTTACTAATATTCATTATTCCTGGGAACAGTACTTAGCTGAGTACCAATACAGCGATTTTATCTGGGTACAGAGCTGGGATAATGACATCTTTTCGAATTCAAACATTAACGATATTCTAAATAAAATTGGCAAAGAACGTTATCCAAAAAATTCAGTCCTTAGTCATTATTTACAGTTTAATTCAGCTAGTTTCAAGGCTTGTGGACCAGATAAAGATATCTGTGCGACAGATTTTAATTTTGTAAAATCAGTTAACAACATAGATTCATATAACGTGAAAGAAAAAGCAGAATTGCTACTTGAGCAATACTCTAAGACAGGTACTATATCACAACATAATGTTATTATTGCTCCGATAGGAGGTCCTTATCATTACGAACAACAAACAGAGTTTGATTTTCAGTTCAATAACTACCAAAAAATTGCTGATTATGTTAACGTAAATCGTGAGATATATAAAGCGACAATAGATTTTGGTACTCCCAAAGATTATTTTAAAACAATTTTCGAAAAAAGTAGGTCGTATCCAACACTAAAGGGAGACTTTCTTAATTTTGCAGATATTAGCTCAGGAACACCGGCTTATTGGGCAGGATTCTTTACAACTAGGCCTTTATTGAAAATTCTTTTAAGACGCCTTGATTCTACTTTAAGAACTACGGAAATTCTCTTCTCTTTTGCTATAAGTTCTAAAGCTTTTAGAGATATGAATGTCTCAAATTTATTCAATCTTTTAATAAAATCTAGAGAAACAGTTGCACGTCTCCATGATCGTAACGTTGTTAGTGGCACATTGACGGCTAATGTTCTAAAATATGTACATAAAAAAATATTAACAGCCGTAAAGGATTGTTGGTATATACAAGAAACAAGTGCGAGTTTGATAAGTATAAAATCAGAAAGAAATATAACGTACCTCCAAAAATATGTATACAGAAATGGTGAATTTATTTCGGCTTTCAGAACTGTCACTCCTGGTGATCAGATTTATGTTTTTAATTCTTTAAGCCATGAGAGAACAGAAGTTGTCGAATTTGTCACTCGAAACCCCAATATAAGAATTATTGACCATAATAAAAAAGACGTTACAATACAAATTAATCCGATTTGGAATTACCAATCAGAAAATACCATTAAAATATCCCGGCAATTTTTCGCAATCTCATTCGTTATAGTAATTCCCCCGATGACATTAGAGCTTTTTAAAATCAAGGAGACTTATGACGCGTCATCCAGTGCTTCAACAATTTACTGCGTTTCCTGCATAATGGATGATACTCCCGGCAATGGCCCAATATTTCCATTTAACATTCAACCAATAGAAATAGGCGATATCCAGCTGGAGAACTATAAACATCGATTAATATTTGATGAAGTTACTGGTTTATTAAAAACAGTATTTGAAAAAGACACGAATAATAAAAAATCTGTCACTATTGATTACGGCGCTTTTAAAAGTAACCATATAAATTCAGGAATGTTTTTGTTTAACACAAATTCCTCTAAACCATTATATGACTTTTTATCACCTTATAGAAGAGGGGTTAAAACAAAAATTGTATTAATTATTTCTGGTCTAGTAACAACTGAACTAACCACAATCTTTGGTCGACTATTACAGAGCAGCGTAAAAATTTTTAATTTGATGAATGGTCCTTTTTCCAAAGTTATATGTGTGGAAACAAAAACAGATTACGAGGCCTCCCCCAAAAACAGAGAAGTAGAAGTCTTTATGTCAGTGCAAACTGATATAGTAAACGGGAATCCACCGGAGTTGATTATTGATAATAACGGTTTTCAGTATACTCCCAGATTTATAAACATAAGCAGACGAATCGAATCAAATATTTACCCTATGACAAGTATGGTTTACATACAGGATTACCAAAACCGTTTTACGTTATTAACGGATCATGCCCAAGGTGTTACTTGTTTACAGGAAGGACAGATCGTGGTTATGTTAGACCGCAGAGTTCTTTATAATGACGGACGCGGCACAGGTGAAGGTCTCGCTGACAATGGTGCTGCATATCATAGACATATTATTTTGTTAGAAAACTTCATAAAGAGTAAAACTTTTCACAGTGTCAACCGGAAAACGACATTGCAGTTGCCGAGCTTGGATGCTTTACATCTTGCCAATGCACTTAATTATCACTTAGACATATTTTTTATCGACCGATCTCAAGCTGATCACTGTTATTACACCTTTCTTCCATTAATCAAAACACCATTTCCTTGTGATATTTTTGTGGTTAATTTCAGATTAATTTTCTTTAAAGGCACAACAGATAAGTTATCAGTTAATGCAGCTCTAATAACATTACATCGACAAAGCTTTACGTGTGAAATAAATCACTTTCAACAGCTGAATTGTAATGGGGATCATAGTTTTTCAATAGAGAAAATACTTCGTAATGTAAAAGCAGTTTATCAGACAAACTTATGTGGGACTCAGGATGGCACTCCCATCTCTAAAGTAAATAAAGGTTCTTTTGCTCCTATGGAACTGAGCACAATACGGGTATATTTTTGAAATTCAAAAACTCTCTAGAGTATTTGGTAATAACAAGTGAAAGTATAATTTTGTATGAAAAGTATCACGAAGATACATCTAAGTGATTTTCTGTGCCAACAAAGTAGCATAGTCGTATAGTTTACTAATTTTTTTTATATCTATTTCATTACTTAGAGACTTTAGATTTACCATTTAGACCTCTGTCTTATACTCGTATTTCTACTACGTCTAACATCAAAGATTTCGACATAAATAAAATTATTTCTTTTGTTTATTCTTTTATACTTAAACTCCAAGGAAAATGTCGAAGTAGTTAAATACCATGTACAAATTTATAGTAATTACAAAAATATTGAACTATATTTTTACAGGGGAAAAAGATTGAAATACCAATTAGTAAGATATAAAAATCCGAATCTTAGATAATAGTTATCAATAAAATAAAATCTTGTACAGTAATGGAAAAGGGATAAAAATTGTTGTTTTTCTCAATTCAATTGTTAATGTTTTTGAATTGGCATAAGGTACAGAACCCTTCCGTGGGTTATGTATCTGTTAAATATCGGTTGCAACACAGGAGATTACAGCTAGGGTAGTGACCCTCCTTATATCCTTTCCAAGTAGTGACAAGACAACTGTGGTTTGTCCTCCTGTCGATACGTTTCCATATCTTATCCCTATTATCACAATTTACAGCCCACATGCCCATCATGGCGAGTTAAGGCCCATTCTCCTCAACTATAGGACACGGAATTAATAACTCTCCAGTACCCCGATCACTTCTATTCCTGGTCCAGGCGGATTATCTCCTACTAGATGCACCAACGACCTTGTGAAAACGACGGCAAATATTTGGATTTGGTGAAAGCCGAGAGCTGCTTGTGGTCTATGTCCACTTATTCTAGGTGATTATGATCATAGTGAAGACTAAAACGTTAGCGTTTACTTTTAAGTTGAATTTGTCGACAACAATAAAAATTAATTTGCAAATACTTCCTCGACTGGTTACCCAAAGTTCCTTTTGAATTTAATTTTCGAAAAAAAAAGACAGTCAAGGTTGTGTCACTGCAATGTAGAAAAATAAGAACATATAGTTCTTCACTATTACATTAAGTGATATTTTGAGATAATGTTCACCATATTAAGATATTGTAAATTCTTTTATCCCAACTAATATACATTTTGTAATAATACAATATCACACATAAAACTGAGTTTTACTGAATATTTTGTAACTACAATTTAAGATCACTAGCTAGACCAATAGCAAGACCAAATGCTGTCAACAAAACTTAGTAAAATCTGCCACTGTAGTTATCGGATAGACCAAATTTTGGAGAGGACAATGCTTAGAGTTACGAGATCGTATCGAGAATGACATTGGAGAGACCAAAACAAACGACATTGCCTGAATAATTTCAACACTTAAGTGACAATGGTGATATGGACTAAAAATCCTAGAATGGCGGCCACCTACAGGTCGCCGCAGCGAACGTAGGCCTCCTACAAGAGGGACCGATAATCTAGTTAAAATTGTGTTACTGGATGAGGGCAACAGGAGACCGATCTTTGTTGCGATCAAAGGTATCTCAGATAGCCTTTGGGTAAGGTATAAGGGTACAATATACGTTACGTAATAATATAATTTACTTTTTATAGGATGTACGTAATCAGTGATAAAATAACAGCGATATCACAAGAAATCGATTTAATATCTAAGAATTTTTAATTGTTTGGACAGTTTTTGAGGAACCTATTCGTTTCTTACACGCTTATATTATTTTCACCTGTATAAATATAACGGTATCTTTGAATGTGATTTTGCCTCACTTGAGGAATCAGATTTGAATCAAACGAAGACCCATGATAATGACCCATGCAATAATTCCATCAAAACATTTATCCTGATTAGGTTCGGCAGGATTCACATATTTCTCTTCGTACCCTTTGTTTTTAGTTGAAACTAGCGACAACTATTAAAACGCTACTTAATTAGGAACAACTTTACGATAACTTGACATACAAGATGTCGCTACGTGAAAATTATTAATTGTAAAAAAATATTAATATTATAAAAAAAAAGATTAAAAACTAAAAAACACGCTTTTAGCGATAATCAAACTAAAAAGTAAAAAATAATTAATTCTTAATACTAAATTTTCTCATCATCATCAGTAATTTTATTCTTATACTAAGTATTATTTTTTGCTTTTAATTTGTTTATCGCTAAAAGCGTGTTTTGGTAATTTTTTTTCAATATATTTTTTTTCTCGAATAAGCTGGCTCTTGACCTTAAACCCGCCTGATGTTAAGTGGTCGAAAGATAGTATTTACTAATTTGGCATTAGCCTATTTACTCTTCTCTTGAAGTTGACTGACGCCAAGAAATTCTTCCAATCCTTTGTCATACCAAGATGAACGAAGATTCCATTCGTTTGGTTTGAACGCGAGTTTCGTGTAATAAATAGTTTTGTGTTTTTGTGTTACTGTCTAGTTGTGTGGCGGAAATAAGTATATGATGTTATGAGAACTTAAACTTTTGTTTTTACTTCTTCAGTGCTTGATGGAGGCTCTCCCATGAATCGCCACAAAGATCGGTCCCTAGCCGTCTTTATTTATGTCTGGTTTTAGTATTTATTGTTTAGTTTAGCACCTCATGGTATTATTTTTTATTCTATTTTCAATAAAATAAGGAGTGGTAGAAATTAAATAACTACCATCGAAATATTAAATATGTCTTAGTGGGTTAACCAATTAAATAATTGTTAATACTAGAAAAGGACTTGCACGAACCTATTATATTTATCCAAGCTTTCACATAATTTTTATCAACTTTTTTGACAGTTAAGTTAATATATTTATGAAAAATAAAATTAATGTGACTTGTGACAAATTGATAAAAGTGTCAAATCCATGACCAGGAAAAGTTACCGTCATAAGTGACCAAAATAAGTTAGCCAGAACATAATAAAAACTGGTTTCAATTCATTTAAGTGATTCTTTTATAATCAAAATAGAAACGGTTGCTAGCAACATTAAAATGGTAGAAATATAAATAATTCTCCGTTATTAAATTCTGTTTCCTTTTTAAACATTCATTTTTTTACATATCGATTTCTTTATTGTTTAAAAATATTCGTGATTTAATAAAAAAAAAACTATTAAAATTGTCCACTGATGTGGCAACATACTTTACTTTTGAGTTTGGTATGGCAAGTGTGATTAAAAAATAGCCAATAGAAATAATGTTGTCACGTCACTTTAGACTTAGAGTTTAGAGATTGAATAAGGGAATAATTCTGTTTCTTTCTGTTGTCTAGTAGCTGGTAATGAAATAAAATACTAAATATTAGTGAAGGCAAAATAGAAGAAATTAAATAATGCAGGTGTTGTGTAGGACGATGTTATTTTATTAAGTCATTACACAACTTTAATCATGTTAGCTTAGGTAAATCTTATAATTAGGAGCAAGGAAATGAACTATAGAACGTAACATATTTTACGATTTCAAATCTTCAATAAAATTTCTTAATATGATATTAAGTGTAATTATTTTCTGAATTGAGTAATAGATTACTGTTTAAGTCAAAAAATGTAATATTTTTATAGCTATTATTAGTAAATTATGTTAATTATTTACAAAAAATAAGTCATAGGACATTTTGCATTCGTTTTATCTGTTTATTTTATCACAATGGGATTATTAATTTCAAAAATTTGGAGTTTATTTGGAAACGAGGGTAAGTGACCTAATTATGTATAGTATGTTAAACTACATTACAATAATACAGCAAAATATGTTTTGACATATATTTATTTGTTGACCAATTATCTTCCGTACATTTTGATAGGGGAGATAATGCCTAAATATCCGTTTTTATTCTTGTAACTATTATTTCATTAACTTGAATCAGCAATGCAACATGGGGAAATGCTTTAGCCTGTTATTAATTATTCTTTTGCTATACTAAGTTGATGGATTTATATTTCTGAATCACTAGTGTGTGGATACATCATCTTGACTTAAGTCTTTTTTTCTGATATGAAAAGACACCACATGCAATTTTTTGGTTGTATGTAGTTGCTATATAAAAGGCCACATGTACTTATGTTTCAGTTGCATATGGTCTATTTTACTGTTATATATATATAGTGTTATATATATACATACATATATATGTTGGTATAGTAACAATGTATTAAGATTATACTTGCAATCACTCTTTTTATACTGAAAATGGAATGGATATGATTCTAGCCTTGGTTTGTTTCTCTTAGGTACCAGTGTCCAGTTGTGGTCCAGGCACATATATTTAAGCTGTTTTGAATTTGAATCATGTTAATGTAAATATTTCAGAGCATAAGTTAGTCTTGGTGGGTTTGGATAATGCTGGCAAAACAACAATCTTATATCAATTGTTACTCGGTGAAGCTGTCCATACACGACCCACCATTGGCTCCAATGTAGAAGAGGTTGTGTGGCGAAATCTGCGCTTTGTCATGTGGGATCTCGGAGGACAGCAGAGCCTTCGTTCTGCTTGGAACACCTATTACACAAATAGTGAGGTAAGCTTTCTAAGTGCAATATAACTGACCAAACAATTTCTTAATAGTTTGTATAAAAATGTAACATTAGACATTGCAATTATGTGTTTGTGATATAAGAATGAGTAAAATATTATTATCTTTAGCATCCATATGTTTTGAAATTGAAGTTATTTAATGCAGATGGTATAGTGCTATGCAAATGTATAAGTATTAGGTTTTTAATTTTAAAATTTTACATTCACCAAGTGTCCAAATTTGAAGTTAAAAGCTATATCTAATGATGACTGTGATATGTGAAATTATTTCAATGTTCTATAAACAATTTTATAAACATATACAAGACAAATAGATTTGTAGATATATGTTTGTATGAATGTTAAGAATAGTAATTGGTTAGGAGTAGAAGAAGAAAGTAGTAGCTGTTGAACATTTTAACACACATATTGAAAAAGTATTGGATGGCATTAACACTTGTACTATGAATATATAATATAATCCAAGGGCATTGCAAATTTTGCTAAATGTTTAATTATACAGCTCTGCAACTGCACATTCGTTTTTAGGTTAATCACAGTATTGTAATGCATCATTCACCTGCCCTGATTCTCCTTAGTGGGGTCTGCAAAACATATTTCCTTTTTATACATATTTCTATCAACTATCATACAAGAAAGGAATGACTACTGACCCCGCGCTCATGTAATGCCATCTTTTCTTAGGTCTACCTTTACCAACATATCCTTGACAAAACATATGACTAATGGAATATCTATATTGGAATGGGTGACTTCGCCATAGCGTGTGAAGTGAGACAGTCTTTTTAAACTTTTGAGATATATTTCATGCACAGCACAGAGTACAAGTTACACAGTTAGTAACTACTTAAACTAGCAAGAAAAGTACAACACACATCCCGCAGAGGTGGAAGCAAGTAATTCACATATCACTTCTGCATGTTATAAAACTCTAGTCATGCCATTATATATTACAGTGACAAAGGTAGTAACTAACTGTTGCTTAAATGATAACACAAGATATCAGTAAAACACCAACCGATGTAGTTATAATAAATTTGTTTCTAAAATTACTTGATTGATGGGATATCATAGGCATGTTAGAGATAACACCATGATTTAATGATATATTATCTATAAAAAGGAATAAGTCAGTTTCAGAATAAAATCTAAGAAACATATTATACTTATATTTTGCTAAGTTTTGTTTTTATGAAAAGAAATAATATCCTCATAAATATTGGGGTTAGAATTTATCATCTGTAATTTTGTCATTAATATTGGTCTTACTTTGGTATTAATATTAGATAGTTATTTACTATTTTAAAAGTTAGTGACAATAATTTTTGTTTGTTGTATTTTACAGTTTGTGATAATGGTGATTGACTCGACGGACCGCCAACGTTTGAGCATAAGCAGAGAAGAGCTTCATCGCATGCTCTCCCATGAAGAACTCAGCAAGGCCTGCCTGCTAGTCTTTGCAAATAAACAGGTAATAAAAAAGAAATTAAATATATTTATTAATCATTAATAATTATTTTATTAATAATTATTGGACTGGTTGTGAAAAACTCACTGTTTTAATTATGAAATTGGGGGAACATTGTTAGAAGAGACTTGTGTTCATGTAGTGTTGAACATCTTAATGCTGAAGTGTGTTTTACATTTCTTAGTTGTTAATATCAAGTAACTTAGTACCACATATTAAGATTGAAGCCCTCACACTTTTAACATGGTGTAGGCAGATATTACAGATTTTCATTTGATACCATCCTGGCCACCACACCTTTCTTGCTTCAACTACATTCATACATTGATACAGATGTATATACATGCTCATCGGTTCTTAGTACTCCTAATACTGCCTCTTTAATCACCATTTCAACCAAAAAGAATATAAGTTTGCCTAGAATGACATCTACTAACAATGTCACCATAAATTTCTTTTGTCATTCTTCTTTCATTCATTGTATCAATATGCCTGAACCACCAAAGCAGTGGTTTTGCTTTTAGTCACAACATCCTCTTTTAGGCCACACTTGTTCTTTACTGTAATATTTCTAATCCTATATAGTGAGTCACACCTAGCATACTTGTCAGAGACAACAACTCAACTGCGTTCATTTACTAACTTGCTTGTCCTGCCAAATCCAACTCACTTCTATTAATAATATCATAACTTATCTTTTAGTTATCAATAACTGTTCAATTAAATACGAGAAATATATATACATATATTTATATATTTATATGAGATCTGTGCCAGACTGTACAGATTAGACCAAAAAGCGGTGTTGGTTATCTACCCTATAATTGCATTATTCAAATTCTTATTATCCAATTTTGTTTCAAATTAATGGAAATTATATTTAATGTGCTATTCGTGTAATTCAGGATGTGAAGGGATCAATGACTGCCGCAGAAATATCTGAACAATTATCATTGACCCGCATCAAGCAGCATCCATGGCATATACAAGCTTGCTGCGCACTCACCGGTGAAGGGTATGTTGCAAATTTTCTACATTCTACAATTTTGGTAGCTAGTAACCAGTATCACTATTCTAGCCACAATTTATAAGCATATACGGAGTACTACCACTGTAGGGCTCCATAGTGGTGACAACCCATGCTGCATAGGCCGGACTTTACGGGGTAAGTAGCAAGCCCATACGGAAAACAGGCGAGTAGGTTGTTTTAGGCCCAATCCCATTCCCTTCCCCCATTCCATCTCTATTACTT
>JWHW01035216.1:64071-92287 GCA_000931545.1 Papilio glaucus | reverse complement strand
ACCATAACTCATTAAACATCTGCAACTCAATGTTAAGGGATAGCAGTAATCAGTTAAGGTGCTCCACTTGCTTCTTTATTTTCATCTTGAGATATAAGTTATACCTTTTGTCATTGCAAGATATGATTGTTGTAAACAAACAAACGTCAATTACAATACTTAGCGGCTGTTTCACTTTTTATATTTTCGTCGAAAATGTTTTAATTTTAAGAAAATCGTGAGATAAAGTGAGGCGAAATTGTGCAAAATAGCTAATAAAAAAACCTAAGAACCTTCGTTTACAAAAATCACATCTTGCTGTGAAACAAAGTATAAGCCTGGATGGCCTTGTAATTTCAAAAGATGGTGTGACTTTCAGGTCAGCACAGCACAACACTGTAATGTTTGCATTACTACTTACTCGTTCAAATAGACACTGAAAAACTATTAGAATCTTGGTGTTTACGTTGGACTATTTGATTAGGGTTTCATGGTTAATTTAAGCCATTAGACTTTTAGGTATTGATTGTAAAGTGAAGAACTTGTATTAAATTATTTTGGATTTGACCAGTTCATATTAACCGTCGATATTATTTTAAAGCACCTATAAAATATGACACTCATAAATTACCTACACAAAGATATATATAACAATATATAAAATAAATAAATAAATATCCGCTCACGGCCGTAACCCAGAGGGGTAGGCAGAGATCATGGATTTCCTTTTGGCGCGATCCTGGTACACCTCTCTTGCTTCTTCTACATTCATACATCTACGCATACATGCTCGTCGGTTATGGGTGCTCCCTTATATATATATCTATAATTATTCTGTTAAAAGTTTTAAACGATTACTAATATCTGAGTTAGGACGACAATAGTTGTTTTGAACATTAGCAAATTTATCTTCAAATAATAAAGCTCATATCAACAATGTCGTAATTACTTTATCATATTTAATGAAGCTAGCTACACACTTGTGGTACTTTCTTTTTAACTAATATAATGTAAATATGTTGATAAGGAGTAATCAGGCTGTCTATATAACATTTTATTAAAAGGATTTGTTAATATTAATTTTTATTCTGAAAACTTAAATCTGTAATTACTAGTATTTATTGGAAAATAATGTTTTTAGGGGTTTTGCCACATTCACAAGGGTAATGTTTTTTTTTTGCGGGTATGTATGTATAATGCCCATTACATTTATTAGTCGGCTTTATCTATTTTGAAGAGCACCTTTCAAGTCAGTCGGATTAATTAGTTTTTTTTTTTTAAATAAAGTACTTAATTTTTCAGTGCTAGAGGTTTCTATATTTTGGTTGTTGCATCAATCTGTGTTTGTTAAGTTTAAATAATTTCTTTTTTTTCTATTTCTAAAAATGGATATTTGTTTCGCAGATTGCATCTGGGTTTGGAATGGATCGCCAGCAGAATAAAGAAGAAATAATGTGTTGTGCAATAGTTTGTTATTATGTCCTGTACGATGAATCAAATTTTAATTTTAATCTATTTTTTAAATAAGGTAATAACAATTCATCACTAATTATCAACAAAATTTTAGTATTAAATAATAAATGAAACAATGAAATGTATACTAATGTTCAATAATTTGACTTTATTTCAATAAAAATATAATGAAAAACCTTGTACAGAGTTTTATTTCTTATTTTATGAATTAGATCTGAAATCATTATTGAGATTCAAAAATTATAACAAAAATTAACATAATAAAAAAGATTTGCCTCGATAATGTCCTAACACTTTACAAAACATTTTATTATTTTGCGGTTATTAGTTTATGTTCTTGTTAACATCTAGTAACGTTATTGATTAAATTATTACCGTCATAAATAACAGAAAAAGTGTGCTTATAAGTAAAGGCCATTCCAAATTATATCTTTTTTTTCTCTAAACATTTTTACATCTGGTAACATAAAGCAAAGGTCAAATGTGGCAAATACTACATATAGAAAGCGTACACATATCTACTTATTTAAGAATCTTGTACCAAACAACAAATGTGAAGAATTATTAATCTAATAGAGATTAATGTTATTTAGATAATAACAAAATATTTACAATTAGTTTTGCGATAAAATATACAAATAAATAAATTGTAAAGAGAAATACGAATGAGAAAAAATTATATCTAATAAAATTTGGTCAAAAAATCTATAAACAACGTAGCGGCAGCCATCTTACTCATTGTCATTAGAAAATAGGTATTTTGTGATAGATCCAACATAAATCTTCTTTTCGATAATTGTAGTAAAAAACGTGATGTCTTGATTTCAAAATAGTTCAAGAAAAGTTTGCTCAGACATTCCCAAACAATACATAATGGAAATCATACTAAGGTAGTGTTCTGTTAGATAGATTTCTTCCAGGACTAGCTGGGTCTATCGTGTTATTTTTTATATTGCATTGCGTTCATAATAATATTTTTGGATATCGTAGCTTTGTACGGCGATATAATTGTTAAATACGACACCATAGTTTAAAATTTTTACTCTTTTCAAACAAAAATCAAAATAGAGACAGCATTATCTCGATTTTTTTATAAAAATTTATCACCTATTATTTGAACGCTAACATAAAGGCGATTAATTAGTCAGCAATATCATGTACTTAGTTTTATTAGTCTTTACTTTAGTTTTTACATATTTAGTCAAAACCAAACAAAATTTAACAAACAACAAAACAACACTAATTACAATAAATTAAACTACTTGATAGATACATATAAATTAAAATAAAATCCCTAAATTTCTTTGTCACATGTTCTTTCTTAATATTAAGTGATTGTAATAAGATTATCCCTAGCATGGCTTTATAAACATAGTTTTCTGTAGTCATGTATTCTTCTCTTCGGTTATTGTTTGCATTTGATTTAATTTAAAATTTGCTTTGTACCTATCACAGGCATTACTAAAACTACGTTTTGTACATAATTTAAGATATTATAAAAGAGATCTTAAATAAAATATACTTATCATAAATTAATCAAATATTAATTACCAAATAATTATAAGACATAATATAAAACAACCTATGAATCATTTTAAAAGTTGATATCGATATAAAATTATTTTAGGATAGTTGAAAATGATGGCAAGATGTATGTACAACATTTGACTGAGTTCGTACTTTCAAAACGTCGGATATTCGACGTTTATACCGCAAACACAATAAGACTAGTGCAAAATTGAATAATAAAATGATCATAAATAAATATCTGTTTAAAAGTAGTAGGATAATTACAATAAACTTTATTAATTAATACCTTAAAATCAATTTGATTCTGAAAGGTATATTATTTGGACCTGAGGTAGATTTATCTAGTAATTCTAGATTGTTACTAATGTCGTATAGGATTCTCGATATAAATTATTTTCATAAGAGGTTGAAAATATTCTCGGTGTGGAAAGTTATTCGTGGCCATGCAAAAAGTGTAAATCGAAAAAACAAATGCAGTATAAATATGTGTTCTAAGCTAAATTTCACATAGACATCGAACAATATCTCCTCAGAGTATCGAATTTATTCGAATCTAGGAGATATGTCAAAGCGTTTACTAACATTAATGCTGACTAAATTCTTGTAGTACAGCAAATTTATGATTATTATTTCCTAACGACTAAATTTAACAGTCTTCAAAACGTGACCTTGTATGTCTTCACCTCTAGCGGTTCCAGTTTCACACTTTCTATACCCGACAGAGTGTTGTGTGTTTTGAGACCGGTCAAGCTAACTGAGGTCAAGTTTTTCATGTGAAGTCCAGTAAACCGGGTTTTGGGAGTGAACGAAGTTTGTTTCCCAGGACGCAATCCTACAGTACAGCTGTGTGCCGGTCGCTGTAGTACCATATAGCACGACGAGCTTGGAAATTGTTCGAGGATATCATCGGTGATGGTACGCATAGTAACGAGGTGAATGCCCGGCGGGAAGTTCTGTACGAAGGACTGATATTTCTTCACTTGTATGTCGCCCACCTCACTAGTGTCGACTAAATAGATGTTTACTGGGTAGTTAAGGCATCGGCTCAAGTAATCGGCGGTCTGCGACGGCAATTGATAATCTTTCGATTTCTCATCGGGTCTAAAGAATCTTTCGTGCACGTTTTGGAATTTCTCACTGGTATCTCTTTTCGCCCTTTCAAAGTTGGTAGGTTCGATTACGAGCCAATTTTGGAATGTCGTTTGTTTGTTATCGACCACGCCTTCACCGATTCCGCGGAAATCATCGTACAGGGTACGTCGGTCGAGCATCACCTCGAGTCGGCCAGGTTCAAAAGCTGAAGCGCCCTGCGCGTGGTTTGTGATCAGAGTCATTCGCGTGTCTTCATCTTGAATCCAAGCCATAGTAGTGATTGGGTAATAATTAGCTTCAATACCTAGCTTCTCAACTTTAACCCTCTTCTGATATTGGAAGCCGTTCTGATCCGTATAGAACTCCGGTGGCTCGCCGTTCTGGATGTTTGTTTCAATACGCATGAAGAGTTCAGTCTCTCTGTTTTTGGGTGGGTCCTCGAAATCAACAACGTTCTCGATCGATATGGCGTGCAGCATCGCCGGTTCCTCCACGTTGTATATCGTGACGGTATGGATCAAGAACGGCATATACATTGTGATTATTTTAGTAGACACCGGCCCGGATATTATGAGAATGTTATCATCTTGAGGGGTGTCCCAGTTGGAGTACTGGCTGAGGACATTTTTCTCGGGCGCATCATAATCTGGCATAAATAAGTACGCTCCCGAATGTCTCTGCGCACTTTGGTATGCTCCGAATTGTATCTCCACTGTATTCTTCTTCCTCGCGTCTTTCCTATAAACTTGCTTCAAAAAACCATTGTTTCTGTTTATGAGCAGTTTTAAAACCGAATTTTCGAGCTGAATATCACCAGGCATCATTTTCTTTATAACAAAACTTGGTGGTTTCTCCGAATTATTGTCGTTGCAATTGTTGCAAAAAACGAGACAGCGTACTGATGTATTCGTGTGCTCTTCGAGTTTGTAAGTTACTGTAGTCAGCGCAGGTAGAGTTGCAACAAATTGGATGTCGAAATTAGTGTTACTGATGGCATGTTTACCGTTGTCGAGAACTTCAATAATAGGTGTTATTTGGTGTTGAACGTACTGTCTTGTTCTGCTGTCATAAACTCGAATGTTAGTGTTATTTGACCTAACAGTGATAACTTCCGTACGATGTTCTGCTAGAGGGTTGAAGAGAATGACTTTCTTTCTATCCACCAAGGATACTTGAAGTTTTCGCACCGGAGCTCCGTACGTTTCCCATTCTACTTCACTCTGCAAAATACTTTGGGAGTGCAATTTTTCGTCTGGTAACATAATTGTTGTAAGAGCAGATTCCTGCAGCCGAATGCAGTGATATAAACTGGTAAAAAGTTTAGTGCCGTAATCGTTCATGACATTAGCCTTGGAAGTACCCGTGATCGCATCGTGATGCTGGAAAAGTCCCAAATTCCTCCTCGCATTGACCAGTTGTTCGTAGTACTTTTCGAGTCGTTTCTCGGAAGAAATGAGTCTGTGATCGGTAGATTGCCGTATAATATTGGAGACAAGGGTGAAGATAATTTCAGATGTTCTCAACTGATGTTCAAATTGTCGTGCGAGAATCTTAAGATAGGGACGTGTTGTGTAATATCCAGACCAGTATGCCGGTTTGCCTTCGCTGAAAATGTCAGAGTACACAAAGAAATCTCCCTTCAAACTTGGTATATTACCTTTCACCCTTTCCTTCATGGCATTGAAATAGTCCAGGGGGGTACCGAATCGAACTTCTGCATTGAATTGCTCCTTATGACTGTTGATGTAATTAAACATCTTCATGTAGTTGACGTACTGCGCATCGAATTCCACGTCGAACTCGTATCTGAAGTCGTCGCCAAGAGGCACCAGTACGACATTGTGAGCGGTGAGTGATCCGATACGTTCGTATTCCTCTATAAGTGTTTTCGATTTGCTGTGAAGATTGTGTTCAGTAATCTCTTCGTGTTTTGCGGTGTACTCGGAATACTCGCCGGGTATTTTACGAAAATCATAGCTAAGACAAATGGATGGATGAGGACCGCATGTGCTTTTAATAGAATATATGTCAAAAGGTTGATTGTGAACGACCAAAGATGGCTTTTTAGTTGTCCATCCGGGCAACCAGAAGAACTCCTCAATCTGTCGCTGGGCAAGCCACTGCTTCCAGGCGTAGTGGATCCGTTGGATAATCGCACCCTCGAGTCCGCTTTGGTCAAGTATATATGGCACCGTCGGCCCATGGCCGAATGGATCAATTGACCAGCCGATTTTAGGAGTGACTCCAAGATTAGTTTTAACCCATTGATGACCTGAAATGAATCGTATATTTATTAATGACTTAGAACAAAAAAATAAAATACTGATATTGGAATAGTATTTTGTTTTAAGGTTAGAATTTTTCTAAATACTACTGTAATTAAACAATGTTCAAAATCTCTTGATGTAAAGTTCTTTCTTATATCTTACTCGAAGTTAACGAAGCTTATTTCTTAGTCGAAATAAGTTCTACTTGCTATTAGAATACGTCTACTATACAGAATGTTGTTTCGCCTTAGTAGTCCCGTCAAAGTTAGATGAGCCCGAAAATGATATTCAAATAACACAGCGTGCAAACTTTGATGTAACTCAAAGGCTCTGAACTGAGTCCATACACTAACTTTAACTAGCCAATATATCGCCAATATATCGTTATTTAGTCTAATTTGCTGGATACAGGTTTAAGGAAGGTAAGTTGCTTTCAAGAAAATTTAAAATTAATTATTTCTCCTGTATCTAAAATATATATCATACATCTATTTCGGTAACAATAATAGTTTTATATTACCTTCTATGAACTGATCGATTAGAGCATAAATGTGGGTACAAGCTTCATCGGGCATTACCCATCCTCCAGTTGTAATCTCAAGACGTCCTTCCTTTATCAGTTTTTTTAGAGCCTGTAACAAGAATTACGTATTATACTACCTTTTTGTAGGGTAGGTTATTTATTATAAATTCATTAGCTTTCGGATCTCAGTATAGCTAAAGAGGCGCGATTTTGTGCCATTTAATAAACATTACCTTCTGTTTAACTGGATGTGAAGTCTCCCACCAGGCATTCAGAAACGAAATCTCGGTCCAAATAAATGTCATGTTCGGGTGCTGGTTCAACTTGATGACGATGTTGTTGATAATGTTTTTAGTTTTCCATTCAAAGTATTGCTCGAAAGTCTTCAACCAGCCGGGATCGTTGTGCGAGTGAGGCACCACGATTACCTGCAATAATATTTTGTTGTCTTTAGTTGCATAGTGACAAAAACCTAGTTAATGTTAGTCAGTTTTACGATCTTACAGTTGCGGTTTACAACCCACAGCTTGGCTAAGCAATGATTTTTATGTAATAGAAGATGGTGGTGGGAACATGACGAGATCTGCGGCGCCTTACGCCTCCGACGAAACGCGGAAATATAAATATTTTATTTTCCGTTCGTAACAGCGCTTGTAGACGCTCGTTTTTTCAGCGGATACGGACCGTTAGTAATAGGTAGCGGTGCATTCGGCGTAAAATGGTCGCCGAACCGGTACCCGATGTACACACATTCATTGTAAACCACCGGAAATCCTGTAAAAAACACAGTCTGACGTCCGGAGAAATAAACTAACGTCTACAAGTGTTCCTAATCTTTTTTTATGGAATAAGGTGGCAAACGAGCAAGCGGATCACCTGATGTTAAGTGAGCACTACCCATAGACATCCGCAACAAGTAAATGTGTCGCAGACGCGTTGCCTACCTTTTAATGGGCAGAGGAGGGCATAGACTATTTCCTTTTCCCTGTTAAACCCCTCCCCGTCCAATCCTCTTCCTGTTCCCACCCTATCCTTCTGAGGGAAGGGTAAGAGGACTGAAATTCCGAAAAAAAAAATTGTCTCCGGCACCTCACTGATCAGACGAAATGAAGAATACTTCTACTTCACGCCTGTTTTCCATGAGGTCGTGGTATTTCACCGGTCGAGCCGGCCCATTCGTGCAACATATGTTGTTGCGGACTCTACCACTGTACTGTGTATCTGTGAAGCAGCGTAGTAGTTAGTAGCGCCCCACCCCGTGGAACACTAGGTACCCCGTACGTTCATGAAATAGCTGATAGTCTATCCAGGTAGCAATTTTAGCACGTCATAGGGTTCCGAATATTATAGTAAAGTTTCTAATATTATATTAATATTGACTCAAATAGAACGGTGCAATGGAAGTTCCTTACACATATCAATACAATTAAGCAAATATGCTCGCTGCTTAAGATGTCTTTATGTCGCAATCCTTTAGTGTAAATACTAATGTAGTCGATTTCAGATTGCCTAGGAAGTATTTTAAGGTAAAGACCACCCACTTGTTCATTATGTCTTTTGTATATTATGTGATAATTTGAAGCAATTACACGTTTAAGCCGCTACTTAACTAAAATAACGCTATCTTACTGAGGTATTGTTTTATACATACTTAATTTGACATATATTAATTTCTAATGGAGAAAGATGAAAAAAGATTGTCTGACAACTTCCAAGCACATATAAAAATGTTTTGGAAATTTTTCAAAAATACCAGAGGAAAGTCAGTACAATTGAGAATGAATATTGTCTGTGATGACATGGAACCTTCTAAATGATGAAGTAGCAATTCTGAAGAGATGGAAGGATGACGAATACGTAAAGTGGCGTACGGAAGTTGGTGAATATATATATTTTTAATATTAAAATAACGTTAATCTAAAAGTAACTTTACAATTACTAGAATAAAATGTGTTTCACCTGTAATGACCTCAAAAGTTAATGTGTACGTTTGTTCAAATGTCATATTTCATTGCCCAGAAATCAGGTTCCAAACGTTATGGGAATCCTGCAAAATGATATTGTATAGGGGCAAACAGCAATGTCTGCATGTCCGAGGAATTGTATTGGTTTAATATTTTTTATGTTTTTATACCTACAACCGTGTTATCGAACATTTCTCAGAATATTTACAAAATTTTGCGCATTCCATACTATTTGATTTGAAGACTATTTTGAATATTTTGCGGCTTTCTAGTGCCTCCTACCAACGCAATTACGATATAAAAGAAAGTCGGAGAGTGCTTGGTATTTTTTTGCTGTTGTACGATATTAAAGAGTTTTTAAAACATATGAATATATTTATATCAAATATTACCTTCAATCCAGGTCGGCCACTGTCATTGCGAATCTTTTCGTAGCGCTCCTCGAAAGATCTATCCCAAAACTCCTTTATCCGGAGCCAGCTTGGCTGGAAGAATACATTTAATTAAATAATAGTTCTTTATGTCAACATATAGTTTTAGTTAAAATTAATATTTCAATCTGCCTTTTAGTGCAACATTTTCACGTATAATATATTGGAGAAGAAGTGAAAGAATTAGTTGGTAGAAATTAACAAATGAAGAGGTCTTAAGCAAAGGAAAAATGTCGGGACACATGATACGACATGACGATCTTTTAATCACAATTATCGAAAGAAAAATGGAAGGGAAGGGGAAGAGAGGAAAGTCGAGAAGATTTTATTTATGTAACAAATAAAACATAATACAGACTTCGTATCGTATCAGGACGTCAAGTCGTATTGGCAGCCGTTGTACCGGCGCCTACAGCGTCTGATTCTCTCGCTCTGCCCAGGGCTGTTGCCGCTGGTTATTAATACAGGAGGACTAAGAGAAGCAACGTCCAGTACTTATCTATTGAGCTGGTCATATATAGAAAACAATGCAATAATCGGTTCATTCATCGTATAAAAGAAAATATATAAACAAGTCAATAAAGCTACTAAGAATTGAAAATTCATTTATTTATCTTCCTATTTACACCTATAAACAAAAGTTCTTTTAATTACACCATTTATAACTCAAGAACGGCTGCACAGATTTTAGTGATCTTCGATCGAATATTAGAATTGCTAGCAAAAATATGAAAAATCGACGAAATAAAAATGTATCAAGATAATGCGGTTTTTCATGTATGCAAGCATACCTTGGTAATGATAGAAACTACAAAGAGTATATAATTATACATCCTGTCCTAATAAATTGAAAAAGGTCATATATCTCAAGATTCTTTAGTGAAGCGGGTCAAACCAAGTGGGGTTGCACTTGGTTTCCAGCAATTAATGCTAACTGCATTAACTAAAAATATACAACATAAATGAATTCTGAGGCAGAATGAAGTTCGCCTCGTCAGGTAGTTACAGATAAAATTAATCCGCAATAAATCATAGATCACTAGGATCGATCCCCTGTCGTGACAAATATTTGCGTATTCGACAGCTGTTTACTTCAAGTCTGGAGATTCATTCAAAGTGCCGCAATTTACTTTCATCATTATGACTTATTAGTAATACCAAAAGATTTCATTTCAATCCGAAGTCACACAAAATTATATTCTCTATTCTTTACAAAACTACTATTTATTATCTCTAAGTACTTTAACTGAAATGAAAATGTTTTAGAGATAATGTAGTAATAATACGAAGTATAAAGATCAAAAGTAAAAAAAATTAAAGTACTCCACATCCACTTTTACGATGTATTTTTATATTTGGCTCAAATGTGATCATTTTCTTGGCAGTTGACTACTAAAACGATGAACTTTGAAAACAGTTATAGTTTCTCATAAGCTTTTGTAATAATTGAATGCTCTTGATTCTAAGTGTGTTAAATTAAATTAGGAAATATAGGTTTTTTTTCCAAGCGCTTTCATCGAAGTTTTATTTATTAGGAATTAAATTAAACTTATAAATTTTAAATGTTAATTTTTAAGTTAAATAAAACTTATTTTAAAACCAAAAAAAAAACTATTTTTCAGCTTGATTAGAGTAGAAAGTAATACAAAACCATTGTGTTAGAGGATGACAAATACGAGTTTGTACCGGGGAAAGAGTTCTTCTTCTTAAGGAGCCATTTCCTACAGACGGGTGGCTGGAATATTGGACTATTTAGATTTTGGGCTCATTAGCGCCGAACAAGGATTTGGAGGTTTACCCAAAAACCATGATTGAAGGTTTTTGGGTCACAAGGAAATAGAAACTCACGAGGAAAAGACTAAATTAGAAACAATGGTTTAAAAAATAAACAAACATACCAAATATT
This sequence comes from Papilio glaucus, assembly GCA_000931545.1. Lineage (NCBI taxonomy): Eukaryota > Metazoa > Arthropoda > Insecta > Lepidoptera > Papilionidae > Papilio > Papilio glaucus. Next base: position 81,122 of record JWHW01035216.1, on the reverse strand, counting down.
ATCTTATTTGAGAATCAAACTCAGGACCTGCATTCCACAATTTGAGTTCCACAACAGCAACGATCTGTTCTATTATGCGACACATTAATTACTTATTTATCAGTTGCGCTTTGATGTTAAACATAGTTAAATTGCACAAATGGAGCCAACACAGAAAGTAGAAATTTTAATCATGGCGGACGAAACCCTATCGTAACCTCAACCAGTGGTTATATCAAATTAAAACCGAGCGCTCGTCCATTGAGTCACGGTAGCAAAGTAAAGATGCAATATTGTCATTATCTGAAAATTAATTTATAAAATATAATTTGTCTGCGTCTGTGGCTTCGCTTCGATATCGCTGTACTGTAAATCATGATCATCGATGCAGTAATTTTGAAGGTTATAGAGGACGATGCCAACTGGAGGCCAACTACATTAAATACTGTAGAAACAAAATTTTACTAACAGAAATACTACATCATTTTCATTTTAAAAATAATTTGACCACCGCATTCAAACGCGTTTAAGGAAGAAAATTTCAGCATTCGCCTAGCCAACCGTGAATTAGAAAAATAAAAACAAATTTATCTATAAAAAAATATTATGTAGGTTTGTTTGTACTCTACGCGTTCCTAAGCCATTGATTGTGATGAAACTTTGATAGGGAGTTCCGCGGTCACCGCCAAAAGATTGAGTCCCAAAAATTCTGTATAGAAAATTCAATAAACACAGTATAGAACCACTTGTTTACTTCACGTGACATTGCAAATAATGACGGGTGCAGTTGGTGTCTTATAAAATAAAGTTCAAAACGAGAGATCATAAGAATTGTTTTCTTCGAGATAACAAAACATGTTAGATAAAAGGACGGCTATGAAATTAAATATGAGTGATGATGTAATAGGTTGGGGTAATAGTTTCTTCGCATTTCATAGGAAAACTGAAGACATTTATTTTCAAAGTTTATTCACGTTTAATTACATTATATATTTGCCATTTTGTTCGAGGACTTTTTGCCATCTTGAAGGTAGTGACATGATCCCGTTGCTGTAGAAATTTTGAACACTTCTGAGAAAAAATCCGTCAATCAATTCCGGTCAGTTTCTCCCAGGTTCTTGCTTTATTCTCATCAGTTGTTGGCAGTAGATATCCGAATCGATGATTCTGCCCGACGGTAAAAGACAGCACCATGCACAAAGCATCTCCTTGTTGCGAGTTAACCCGGGTTTTGGCACAGTCTGTGAGGCCTGACCCACCTTGACCACGACCTTTTTCACACGTTTGTGTCGAACATGATCCACTTTTCATCACCAGTTATCAACTTCTTCGGATACGGTTCGGTTCCTTCATCTCAAGTAAGTACACGGTTCATTAGGTTACTTTCAGTGAGTTCGTATAATCAAATATCGAGTATTTTTGCATGTCCAGCTTTTAGCGAATGGGTCAAAACTGTTTTGTCGTCAATTCCCAGGTCTGCAGCTACGTCGTAACTACTGATACCTTACTCCGCTTTTTCAAAAATGCCGTCAATTTTAATTACAGCCACCCTAGCAAGGTCACCCTTACCAGAGTGAGGTCCATCTTCAACATGAAAATTGAAAACGACGCTGAATTAGGTCCATGAACGTCATTAGTAATAAAATATTGGTACATTGATAAGTTTGCTCTCACGCCCCCTCTGGATAGGCAGAGATTCTATTGGCGCGATTCTGGCACACTTCTCACGTGTTCCACATCCTTACATCTACGCAGACATGCTTATCAGTTACGAGTTCTCCTAATATCGTCTTTAGTACGTCATCAATACAATCGACATAATTTCACCTGGGACGTCCCCTGCTAACACTCCCACTTATTTTTGTAACAGAATTGTATCTCGTTACTTTCTCTTCATTAATCCTTTTAATATTCCCAATCCATCGAAGCATACCTTTCTTAACTCTAGTAAAAACATCCAGTTTTTCCCTTAAAACGCTAATTTTAATCTTGACATTCAAAGTCGCGCCTAACATATTACGGATCGCACCTTAACGGCATTAACTATACTAAGGGTGAGTTGCACCAACTGACGTAAACGTTAAATATCTCAAGTTAAAGTTATATCTTTCGCTCAATCAATAGTTAAGACAAAAATGCGGTGCACCATCTAACAATGGTTAAAATGACGTCATAATTTAACGGTAACTATAACCTCACACTTTTGGCCGTTTTACGTTAATGTTATGCCAAATTTGTACGTCATTGATGTTTTTGTTATTTTATCTTTGTTTTTGCTATAATATTTGATATTTCCATTCGGTATGTCTATACTACAAGAAATTTTGTGGGAAAGCTCTTCTGATTCAGACATCGACGTTAATATATATAAGAGAGGCGTATCTTGAAAGAATCGATAGATTTAGCAAATGGGACGAAAACTATTTTTCGGAAAGGTTTCGCGTTTCCAAGAAACTTGCACGCGCTTTGGCTTCACATTTAGAGCCATTGATATCATCAACAACGACCAAATGCGCATCTATTATCCTTCAAACAGTTGAAACTGTATTAAAAAACCTACATTCATTTCAATGATATATTTTTTATATTGTACCTAAAGATAAAATTTCTATGATAATAATTTTAAATCTTTATATTTTGCTCCAGAAATTCAGCTGTAACTTCAATGCAACAAGTACTATTTGCACTCGAATATTATGCGAGTGGCTTATTTCAACGGTGCATTGCTGATACTGCAGGAGTAAATAAATCCAAGCGTATCTCGAATAATTAACAGAGTGAGCAGAGCAATTCCAAGAATGCGACCTGAATATTTGTCTATATTATTATAGCGGGTGAAACCGCGGGGCGCAACTCGGAGCAAATAATAATAACACAATACAAATGAATAATTTCTCAGAATAACAATGAAAAATAGCACATGAATTTGATACTGGCAGCTGAGAATTAATATTTGACAGTATGTCTTAAGTGTTGGTATATACAATAACTTACCCACGTTCATTTTCGAGTAACATGTGTCTCATTATACTAGTAACCCACACAACTATAGCGTTAAATATTTTTTGATGGTGCAACCGCATTATGGCTAACGTAACCACTACTCGTTATTGTTACACTTCACAGTAACAATAACCAGAGTTTGGTGCAACTCACCTAAAATTTTTTTTTACCAAAACCAGCTCTGACTTCCCTACATTAAAGTGGGGACTAGACTAGCATTTTGTATTGAAAAGCGAACGAGATACATGCTGACTCCACAATACTGTACCTAGAGTCCTGTTCATTCCATTTACCGCATTCAATTGTCGTTTTAAATCATATATATACTATAACTTTCTTAATTTTTTATTTTCAAATTTTAAGTCAAGCTTTTGAAAACAGATTTCACCTAGCGATTGGAAACTGTACCCTACAATTACATATACAATTTACGAATACCGTATGCATTATTCAACAGAATGAACAATTAAATGACGAATATCCAATTGAAATTCATGCGTGCACGAAAAATACATAGGCCGTTTTTATACTCAAACATATATATGAATACTGGTACAATATTCCACTGCACAAAGCTGGAGCTTTTTCCATTGAAGGATTGCAGAATAATCCAAAAGTAAATATAAATGTTTGTATCGATCGATAGATGAGGAATTTTTTGAATGAAATATTTTTTTATTAAAAATTCCTTAATTCGTGGAGTCTCAAAATGAGAAAGGAATATAATCCTGTAATGTTACGAATTTGAAGTCTGAATGATCAATGCATTTGAAATGTATCCATATCGTAGAAACTTACACGCGAAGAGAACGGATAAGATTACAATAATGATGTCATCAATAATCATTTAAAAAAAAACAATCGATCGATTCGAATATTATGTTGTTAGGCTTCGATTGTGAATTCAGAAATCATATCTTGTATTGGGACGGCGAAATATTTTTTTATTTTACTGAAGTCTGGTACAAATTAATAAACTGAGATATCGTAGGCAGGACATCTACATTTTTATAAATGGCAGTTAATTGATAATTTAGATAGGCTCTTAAGTACTATTAGCCCAGGGCCAGAGCCCAATAAACTCACGGTCAGCCCCTGATGACATTGTTGAAAACATCCAGTCCAGACTCTGTACTATGATGGAAAAATATCTGGAATAGGGTACAGGAATAATGATAAAAGAACAACAAAGGCACGTGCACGTTAGGTAATGCACTTGGCATTTATATTTATTACGGTATTGAAAATATCATGATCACTTAAAATAAAGTAATCTTACCGACCGGTATCTCTTTATAATACAAAACAAACTTAGTTAAAGAATCCGATTGTCCAACCTACATGAGTTGTGAGATAAATAAATTGTAATCATTATTATACAGGAGGAAGAAGAATCGTAAATAAAACAAAGTAGTGTTAGTTACACCATTTAACTTTAAGTTTAAGTCTTTCATTTGTCTCCGTCCCTAATAGCAGACTAATTAACAAATATACAACAAAACAAAAAATGTCGTGTATCTCAAGGTATTATAATGAAGGGAATCAACCGAGTGCAACCCATCGGTTGCAATTGTGTTTTTAAATAAATAAGATTAAAATGAAATGACATCCTGACAAGTACAAACGCGAATTTTCAGACATAATGAAACCAATCTCCAGAGTGGCCTTTTTTGGTGTTGCACTGTTTTATCATCTGTTGACAATAATGCTGTAAGATTACACTAAGATATCATTATTAGAATTCTAAACATATCTTACGACGAAAATATGGTAAGATGGTAAATGATTTGACCTTTAAATTTAACAGGCATATATAATGAAATGCTTTTATATGGAAATTTTATTATTTTAATGCTGCCTAATGAAATAATGATGCATGCAATCTACTTGTAATCGGATTATTCTGATCAAACGTTTTAATCTAGATTGCAATCTCATTAACTGACTGAAATTACAAGTCGGGACCTAATATATTAAAATAAAATATTTTAGCTAGATTTAATATTAGAAAGTTATAAAATGATTATGATAAAATAACGTCGTATAACTAGACCAATCAGAGAGGTTTATTACAAAAACCAGCTGCATTATTCACGTTACTTTAATTTATAAACATATGTCATGTTTTTAACCCAAACGGTGATACGGTGAACGACGAGATTCAATGAAACAAATAAAAATAAAACAGTGGTTGAAAATATCAGACATTGTAGTTTGACAATTATTTTTCAGATAGATATCATGTATTTAAAAAAATACGTACATACATGATTAATACACTAATAACACTTTGTGATCGTGTAGTGTTTGCATTTATCGTGAATAAGTAACGACATGAAACATTAGCGGGCCACGCTAAAATAAACTTCTAGCCTTTATAAACCATTGATGTGATGATACTATGTATATTGAAATAAAGGCTACCACAACTGTACAAGCTATAAATGATAAATTAATTACAATATTCCGTGCCACATACGGGTATGTGAACACGATTTTGTAAAATGCACATAGTATTACTAAAAAAATATAAAGTTTTTAGAATTAGAATAATACATAAAGTAAACTTAAAACAAAGGAATACCTTCTTCGACACTTGATTCGAATTTCAATTGTCTGCAAAGATTTATTACATACAATTATGGTTGATTTGTATTCTATAACCCCCCAATAGGTTAATGTGCTTAAAATTCATTTTGGTGACATAATTTCGTGATATTGATGTACCGTTAACAACGCTATCTTGTTAGCTGTTATTGTTGTCATCTTTGTTTTATAATGAGTATGAAAATACTTCACAGTCGTACTCGTAAAATTATTATTGAAATTTGAAAAGCCAGTCAACGTCACAATTGATCACAGATATTGAAATTTTCAGAATTTGAGATTTAAATAATCTTAACCTAAACATTGACGATAACATGGTGAGTTTTATACTTAATTAATTAATTTTATACATTCATTTAACATATCGATATTATAAAATATCATTGTTCTAACCTGTTGTTTAAATCTTTATTTATACTTTACGTTAGCATCTGAACAAGTCATGTTCAACTTCCCGCGTAGTGTATTTACTTATGTTGAAAATTTACCTTACGAATTGCGTTTCTGACCGTGCATGAATACCTCGTTAGTTCGTAATGACCTACCCAGGATCTACTTTGTAAAGTTTAATTTAAACCACATACTAGCAAACGCTGCAACTTCTAATAACATAATATTTTCTGGAAACTTAGACGTTACCTAAGTATCAGGTAATACAGAAATAATTTCCGACTGAAAGTTAGGACGGGTATTATGTAACTAGATGCGAGAAACTCGCTCAGATATTAAAATCTACAGCGAAACTACAACATACAAAATATCGAATACATTTTATTCGGTTTCGCAGTTGGGTCGCAGAATTGAATTCTACATGAAAGTACAAATTATTATGTTTTTTTGTAATGAAAATATGTAGATTTAAATGATTTTTTCTCCTTATCAAACCTAAAGATTAATAGACCTACAAGTGTCGACAAAGAAATATATTTGATTATTAACCACTCCTTACTAAAACAGTACCGGATCTAGAAGGGAAGTTCGGAATGGAATACAGTCGGTGATCACTTAATGTTAGGCCCGCTGTTCGTTTGCCACCTAATCCTATAAAAAGGAATACAATTTTTATGAATATAGAGGATTGTTATTCAATCTAACGTTCGAACTCTCTTTTTGAGTCTGTCTGTGCAATTTATACTATTCCTGGAATCACAAAAGATGTCAAAAATGTTCCAGCGTGGACGGGAACTAGTTGAAGAGTATTTGTTACATGTGTCCGGTACAAAGCTTTGTCAAAACAAAGGGATTTCCCATACATTAATATGCACGTGAGTTTATTTTGACGATTTGATTTTGAATAGACGTTTGATGCCTGGGGTATTACATTACAAAAGTTTCGTGCAGGTTCTAATGTTTTTACGAATAGCAAAATAAAATTTTCTTATCGCTTTAATCATAAACACTTCAAGAGGAATGGTAGTGATCTTTCTATACTTAATTTATCAATTTATTATCATTCACAAAGAAAATAGCTTCATTCTCTGTATATATTGGTGATGCTTTTTATGCATCTGTAGAGAATCAACTGTAGACTTTTAAAGTGAGTTTTATATTAGTAGGAAAAGTTTAAAGTGCTACTAATCTTTTCAAAAGCATGACTAAATGGCCTAGATTTCTGAGGCCCTCAGAGATATTAACTAAAAATAGATTATGGAAATTGGTTTACTTTCTACGTTATTTTTATAAATTTATATTAACGGCGAACTTCGTACCACCTAGTCCGTAGTCTCCTCTCTCTTCCGTAGTTCGATTCGATTATCAATCCAATTCATCTTTTCAACTTTTCATCATTGAGATCGATAATATTGGCTGCATCGAGTCCGGCTTAAGTTACGTATATGAACAAATGATTTCAATGAATTTTATAATTTTGTAATTGAATTGAAAACCTTTCGCGCAAACCCAGTTTAAAATTTCTTTTCGGTGGGTAAATAAACATCAGTGACGCGAACATGCGACTTAGATTTTTTTCTCTCACGATAATCGTTGTCCCTTTGACGTAGTTCATAAGGTGATTCTGGATTAGTCTTCTTCCTCTAAATAGTCGAGTTTGATTAATGTTACAACTAAGTAAACGAAAATACGTGCCTAAGGAGGATCCCTGGTTCTGCTATTTAACAGAATACATCATGCAACGCACTGGCCCCCTGACATGTTGCTTTGTGAAGAAATTGAAATTTTCTTTAATAACTCTGGTAGTGAAGTCATCGAACCCCTTAGGGTTACAGATACATGTAAAAATATAGTGACTATTTTGTCTAACACACGTACTCGAGCACGTACGGTGCGGTCTTCGCATGTAAAGTGATAGTAGCAAAAGTTGTTAATCTTCCACGTTGTTTCCATCGCTATCGACTATAATCGCACAACAAAGATAAATATATTGTTCAAATTGGATTTGGATTTCAACTTACAATAACGAAATAAACGTAAGTACTTCTAGAAACTATGAGTGGGTCTAGCGGTGGGGCTGAGCGGGTAATTACGTATTTCGCTAGCGGGTGATCACTGAATTTCAACGACTCCCGATAAGGACAAACAACTATGATTCTCTGATGAAGTAAGGTTGTACTGATTTGTCCGCAGAACGAACGTGTGCGCGCATGAATCAAAACGAAATTTTGAAGTTTGCGAAATGTAATTTAATTCGCTTAAACTGAAATATTTACAAAATCCATTACCTTCCTTACGAAAAAATATTTAAAATATAAACAATTAATTGCACTTTCAAACAACTGTGCGACATGAATGGTTGTGCATGCGCGCGCAGCTGTCATACCTTATGCCACGATCGCCCCTAGACAGTTTCCGAAGTGGAAATTACATTTTTCCTTTGGGGACTTCTTGATTTCTCAAAAGATCAAGATCAAAGGTCGTTATTTGCTTCGAAATTGGGATAAGGGATATATTGATTTTAAGATAAGCTTTGTCCTAAACCATCCCAATTTAGAAGCCAATAACGACGCAATTAAGTAGATGACCTGATGAACGTTGATATCACCTAATAAAATTAATTTAATAAAATAAAAAAGAAAGGACCGTATTCATTTATCGTAAAAGAAAAATAATGTTAACATTAATTCAAATACACCAGTATTTTTTAACAAGTTTAATAACGGGGTTTTCAGATCGTTATGCCGTTTTTAGGTTCACTTCCATTAGAACAAAAGAAAAATGTATAGACCTATACTTATAAAATTAGTTTCTCCCACTTACACACGTTTAAATTATCTTTTTTATCATGTATTATTTTTTTTAGAAATTATCGCAAACACCGCGCCCATGGCTGAAGAATAAATCCTGAAAATTTCATTTGCCTGCCACGAAGCTATTATGTCATTAAAAGTTTGGAAATAGTTAAGGGCAGAATCTCTCTTAATTTTCCTGTGCGATAAGTAATACTAAAATACGGGAAACCTCTGACTTTTTTTATGGAAGAAGGTGGCAAACGAGCAAGCGGAACACCTGAACACCCGGAACACCATGTTAAGTAAGCGCTACCCATATACATCCGCAACAGGCAAATGTGTTGCAGATGCGTTGCCTACCTTTAATGGACGGAGGAGGACATAGACATGAATAAGAATATTTCCTTTTCCCCGTTCCTCTCACCGTCCAATCCTCTTCCCGTTCATATCCTACCCTTACGAGGTAAGGATGAGAAGGGGAAGAGGCTAAAATTAGGCACCTCACTCATCAGACGAAGCGAAAGTAAAAGTACTCTGTACTTCTACTTCACGCCTGTTTTCTAGAAGGTCGTGGTATTTCACCAGTCGAACCGGCCCATTCGTGCAACAGATGTTGTTGCGGGCTCTACCACTATTAAATTGATTTGCTAACAAAGCAAAATTACATATATTTCTTATGAAATTACAAATGTTGCATAATTAAAAAACAAAATATAATTATTTTATTCATTTTTACAATAACTGCTCAAAAGCACCCTATTAACAAATGTTCTTTTGAGAATACTAAATGCGTCTTCTTTCTTTCTGTCTTATATTGCCTGAACCTCGTAAAATTTTCGTCTGATTTATTAAAAACTAATTTCTTTTAAGTAAAACCCTTTATATTTAGTTCTAATGGAAGTGAACTTAAAAAAGGCATAATGATCCGAAAACTCCGATATTAAACTTGATTAATAAAAAATACTGTAATTATGTTATATTTTGGATGCACGGATTAATTTCAGTCTAAAATCTGATTTTCACTAATTATTGACAAGATTTTCACTATTAATTGAAAATCGCTAATCGCTTTCCACCGTTGATCTACTCTTTCTGTTACACCATGTAAAGATATTTTTTGATTGATATTTCAAAATGTAAAAATACTCGAGGGCATCAGACTTTTATACAGATGGTTCAGGTTTTTTATAATAGAAGGTAAAAACGAACATGCGGTTCACCTAATATTAAGGGACCGCTACCCATAGGCATCTGCAACAAGATAATAAGGTACAGATGTGTTGCCTATCTTTAACGGACATAGGAGAAACATACATACATATAGATCGCTTTATATTCAATGTATAGTAGACATTCAATCCACAAATATGCCATGAACAGATCTGTGATTGAAGATCCGTTCATGGCGTATCAGATGAAAATATAATGGAAAAAGAAGCGCAGAATTAAAATAAATACATCAATCTTTATTTATAATATTTATTGAACTATTCACGGATATTCTGACGATTTGACCAAGCCGCATTATTCTTTAAGACAAAAAAAATACCACGCACGATGTGACGATTTGTGCAAGTTTGTGACCCCTACTGCTTTGCGTTGCGAACATAAGTATCGTCACATTACTGAATTGCACACTTATCGGCATGTAAACAACTCTAACAGGGCACCCCAATATGTAAATCTCGGGCGTTCGATGATGTACAGAAATCACCGTCTCAGCTCCCGTACCATTTGCGAATGATTTATTGAATGAGCTATGACATTAAAATTCTATTTGAATGATTACTACTATTTGGACCAATAAAAATATCGTATTCGCAATCACTGCTAGAATATAATTCCATGTAAACAAAGACGTTTGAAAATAAATATTTTATTTGTTTTCTTTTTCAAACGTCTGCACTTTGAATCTTGTTTATGTTGCATATTGCCTAAACTCTGCATTATTTACTCTAAATGAGCGCGCTCCAGCGTCGAAAGAAAGAAATGGAATATTTTAATATGATTCTTGTTTTATTAATCATTATAGCCTTGTTGCAATCTACTGCTGGGAGAAGTTGTTCGTTTTATCTCTATTAGACGTAATTGCGAAAATTTTGCAGACGAATGCGGGAAAGTCATTTTCGATGTCTTGGTTACACATCTTATATTTGTCGACCCCGTAGCTTATTGCTGTACGTTACATTGCGCGACTAGGTCAAGGCTAAATTGATATGATTATTTCTACGAAACCACTTCTATGTTTTTTTCTGGATATGGAGAAAGGTTTAAAAATTGATCAGCTCAGTGATAAGCGGAGCCTGGCTAGCAGCCATAAGTGCTATAACATTTTCTTAGCTATATATATATTCTTTACAAAACTATAGTTTTACGCTTTAATAAACCATTGTTAATCTGTAATGTCTGTCCTTCATTAAATACTTTTGATGAATTTTGATTCGCAACTTACCTGGAATTCGAATGATGGGAAGATGGAAACAGTATCGATGTCGGCGATGCTCTCCTTCATAATCGGGCATTGTTCTTCTTTTACCTTTAAATAAAAAAAAATGTGATTATCACTTGAGTCTTTCAATTATTGTAAATTTACAACATTTTTACTGGCTTGGACGCCCCTCGAACAGTATAACAGTAAGGCAAGGCGCTCACTACGATCTTTTCGCCAAGTAGCGAAACAACCTGTGTCTTAATCCTTCAAACCTTCATCCATATTATTTGAATTCGTTATCTATGATAATAGTCAAGGATTTATATCACCAAAAATGAGTTCGCTCTACATACAATCTTTCTATATGATTTTTCAATAGGATTATGTCAGGGGGTGCCGCCTAAGTATAAATCCGAGTTTCTGTCGTTCGAATCTGCCGCCACCTTGGAAAACACTCCTTTGCAAATGTCCGAAAACCATGAGTTGGAAGTTATAAATAGTAAACGATCTTTTTTGTAGTGGGTAAAAGTTCTTCTTTTTTTAAACATTTCCCCCTATTGTTGATATTTTCCAAAATATTGTTAGAGAAACAAAATTATCATTTTCGGTAAATATCTCAATAATTATGGAAAATACGAAAATAAACTGATAAATCATTTTGGATTATGTCAGAAGGTGCCTTGTAGGTATAAAAACGATTTTCTGTTGCCCTAGTCTGTGGGCTTTAGCAGCCATCAAGAAAAACGCCTCTTTGAAAATATCTCGGAATCCGTGAGTTTTGACATTATAAACTCCCTTCCGATGTTATTCATTTAAACTTTTTGCCTTATTGTTGTTATTAATAATATAATTTTAGATAAAATCAGTTATAAGAAAATCAAACGCCGCGTCACAATTAAATGAAAATATTAACTTGTCACATTTTATATGCCGCTGCGTTGATTTTATCGCTAAGTGTGTAATACAATGGAACACTGCGTTTCGTAGGGCACGCCTGCCCTAATATTAGTCGGCGTATCCTAAGTGTATCAAAGGGTAGATGATGGAACTACGTTGATATTTAGACGATAGGAGATTTAGTTAATCCATTACTAGTGTTGTTTGACAGACCTTAATTCTACCTGATATAAATTTATTAAAAGCATACAAGTATTTATAATGTACCAAGAAATAAGATTGTAATTATAATGTTTAACGTATAAATTGCTAGCAAGGTCTTTCATTTCGAAGAAAGAAGTAGAAGTGCAGGTAAACTTCTGCGATGTTATCCGCAAGCAAAAGTTCGAAATAGATATCGTATTTGTGGGCTAAGCTACTTTAATGAGACAAGTTATAGCATCCTTCAGTGTTGTATTAAATAAAAGTACCCGTACATAAGCTTCTGATGTTAACGTCATCATGGCAAGCATTTTTAATTATTTATTATAAGTTGTACTCCGCGGATTCACCCGTCGTGCATTTTAGTTTAAATGGAATCATTTTATACGTGACAATTCGTCTGTCAAAAAAAATATGTACATAGATGAAGAGAACATAAGAAAACTTTCAGAAAACAAAATTCTGTATCATTTTACACTTTTTTTTAACTACTAAATTGATATTTATTCAAAAATACGCCCGAACTGACAAATGTATGGAGTAAATATAGTCATTAGGTTTTCTAAAATTTTCCGCGCAACTTTGTACTTTTAACTTGACTCCGCTTAAATGGAAATGAGCCGTGTATTTGTTGATTAAAAGAAATTCTGGATAATTTTAAAAGATTAGAAGTGAACGTACTTAACGTACAAACTCACTCAGTTCTCCGCCAACCATTCTGGCGTGAGTTATTACATGCATGTATTTTTTTGATAAATTAGCAGGAACCACAGTATTGGTAGACCCACTAGTCTATCGAAGAGAAGAGCGGGGGAGACCAGAATCAACCTTGTCTTAAAACCGGCATCTCTTCAGTACAAGTCAATTTCTTTTCTTTATCCTTTACAAATACAATTATTTACACCTTCAGAAATATTTACTACTCTTTTATTTATATAAATAGTTAAATGAATTCAGACAAGAATTTCGTAATAATATAGAAAAATCTAAATTATGTTATGAAAAATCGTATCAGTTTCATGCTAATAAATTTTATTTAATTTCAATGAAACAGGACCATCAATAATAATTTCCCAGCACCGGATATATTTTCTATAAAGTGGTAGTTTCGAGGGGATTTTTTTCTAAATGATAGTGTGAAAATATTTCACACATCAACGTTGTAAATTATTCTAATATCTATATATAAAAAAAGAAGAGACTGACTGATATATTGTTATATTATTATTATTATTATTATTGACACACAGCTCAAACTACTGAGCCTAGAGACTTGAAATTTTGTACAGAAATTTCCGTTATTACGTAGGCGAGCACTCAAAAAGGATTTTTCTAAATTTATCTCATAAAAGTCTAAAGGGACTCCTTTAGGGAATGAAAGATTTTATATAAATATTGGTAATCCAATGTAGGTTGATATCAGATCTTCATGATCAATCATATTAAATAGGGACCAGCTTCAGTTCAGGCTGGAAATTAAACTGCATAGCGGAAAGTCGCAGGGCACAGCTCGCTCACTATAAACGTGCAAGTTTTAAAAGTTCTCTTAAACTTAAAAGCCTATACTAGATATACTTATAAAATGGTTTTGAATCCTCGAGAGTTTTTATATAAATTCAAGATATAGCAATCAAGCAATGCAATCAGTATGAAACCTCCTCCTTCAGTCGTATTCCTCATGTTTAAGGGTCGTAACCATCTAAGACAATAAACTAGCGGAATGTAAAACTATTTCGAGGTTTTGGATGTACAAAGACACTAAGAGCTTTTGTTTGACACATCGGTAAAGTGGTTAGGAAAGAAAACAAAACTCCGGGGCTTATTAGAAGATCTTGGAATGCTTGGCAGATAATTTTTGCGTTAAAAACATTTTTCAATGCATATGTTAAACCACCTTTCAATACGTGTCATATCTGGAATATTATGTACAATTTCCTAAGTCATTCGGATCGAACGTGTACAAAATTATTATTAGACTATTTATAAACATCATGAACGACCGAACAATTTCACGTTTCTCTAATTACTGACAAAATTAAGGGTTATTACAGTGAAAACAAAATTTAGATTTTGAGAAAATTAATTTTATTTACATCCACTGTATTTGAATATTAAATTATAGTACAGCCTTGATTTTCGTTTGAGGTTTATTTTGCACCTCTGAAAAGGTGTTATCAAAAGTACTTTCGGCAAGATGTCCTGGACAGCGAGTGATTTGTTCAGTGATTAATTCCTAACTTCGAGAGCATGCATTTCAGAATCTCGAGAGACATAAATTTCATCTCATATTTCGCGGTATTCAAATACCAAGCCGAAGTACGAAGAAATTTAAACTATTTATGCGGTCTTTTGTTTAATTTAGCTGCTTTTCTAAATTATATTATTGGGCATGATGAAAATTTCAGGAATATTGGCCAAGTGTGTACCTGTGAAGTTTGGAAGCGATCAGAGCAACATAATTAATGCTACCCGGGCGAAGCCGGGGCAGACAGCTAGTAAATAAAAAATAAAGATAAAATAATTTATTTTCTTTTCTTTCTTTTATAAATATATAAGCCTTGTACATAGCTACACCCGGCATGCGTTGCAAAGACATGTAAAGTAAAAACGTATTTGTGTGCATATAATTTTAATTTCTCTCTTCAAATGTGTCAAAATAATATCAAAGCATTGTGAACAAGTTTCTTTAATGATAACTTTTTATCTATAGAGCAAGAATGGAGTTAATTTTATTTTCTTGAGTACTTTTTAAATATGTGGAATTTAACTAAATAAATAAATATAAGCTCACGCCCGTAACCCAGAGGGGTAGACAGAGATTATGGTTTTCCATTTTGCGTGAACCTGGCACACCTCGCAAACAAGCTTCATTCATCCTTTCAACATACCCGAACCACCGAAGCATAAATTTTTCAATTCTAGTCAGAACATCCACTTTTCCTTTATAACGGTATTTTTAATTCTATTATTCAACGTCATGCCCAACATATGTACTTCTTAAGGATCGCATCTCAACGGTATTAACTGTACCAGCATGCTTTTCCTGCCAAACCCAGCTCTCACTTCTGTACATTAAAGTGGGACTAGTACAGCATTGTGCATTGCCAGACGAGCCTTCATAGACACATCTGCCTCCTCACTAGTATACCCATGGCCCCATTCATTTTATGTTATTTTATTGACGTCTTTTCCAATAAGGCAAAGGATTGTACAAAAAGTTTCATTAAACGGAAAATATTTTTTTTAAGACTTTATTGGGTTGTGGCCTTTTTCAGCTTCCCCAAAGTTTCATAACAATCAGAGCAATGATGTAGGGACATACAAACGACAAATATTTGGTCGATTCTCCTCATTCTACCTTGATTACCTTTTTATGAGATTTTTGTTTTATAAGTGAATTATATAATCTTTGTAGTTTCCTGACATTTCATCGGATATGACGTCGCGTACGAAACACGTATGAGAACACTCATTTTCTTGATATTTTTTGACCATGAATTTTGAACACTACAAACTAGTTATTCTGTTATTCGGGCCGGAAACAAACAAAATAAAACATTGACAAAATTTGTTCTGCCGTTATAAAGAGTGTAAATAACACAACTTTATTTTGTACATGAACATATATTGTAGAAGAAGATCATGAAAAAAAAGATAGGTAGTTATCTTCTACTGTGACAAATTTAACCAACTGAGGAAGCCTGTAAGTCATTTACTGATAGCCATTGTTACTGACTGTCTACTAAGATTTTAGTAAGACCATATTCATTAAACATAAATTTTAACAATTAAATTATTGCAAGTATAAGAAAACAGGCTGCTGACAGAAGTGAAAACTCAAATCATGGAAGGCGCAATAATAGTTAAAAAAAATTATCAACAAAAATAAACCCTTTCATCTTAACAATAAAATTCAAAATTGAATTCAAGAAAAATAAATAAAAAAACGTTAGTGCAAATCGTTCCAAATGATGAAATAAGATGTTAAAATAAGCATGTTGTTGACGCATGTTGCGCATATTGTTCACATTTCCCCCTACCAAATATCGTCTAACGCAGCGAAAGAAGTTTTGACTTGATAAAACCCTCCATTAGCTTGAACACTTAGCTAATTGCTTCCATTAAATCGCTTGTTTGTTTAAGTTATTCCTAGAGATAATATCCCAACGTATTCCAAGTATTTAGAATAATTATCAGAATGGCGATAACAACAGGAATTTTCACGAATAGATATTTTAAACAGTAGCTTGGTCGGCCAACCAATATACCAATTCAGACAGTGTCTGTCTTACTATTAGTGAAGTGCACGTCACGACTGCGATACAAAGACTACGTTGCAAAGCAATAACACATTTCACACAGTACAATATATTTGATTTGATGGACTATGAAATAGCTTATTGACATCAATGTGATGATGATATATGCTGAGTTTTCCGTGTTTTGTTTTAAAGATAAACGATTTTTATTTTATTTTATAGTACATATTCTATTACAAAATATGTAATCGATTCCATGTTCAGCTCTTTTTTCTTATTGAATATTTTATCATTTTACTTTTTTTTAAACCATCACAAAGCGACTCAAAGACTTTGCTACTTAGCAAAGGTGCAATGTTTTGTTAATAAAAAAGAAATGTAAATGAAACCGATTGAGATAAAACAAACACAACATTTTAAGTGAAGCTTACCACAATACAATAGTGAAATCGCATCCAAATCGGTTAAGCCGTTTCTGAGATTAGCGGT
>JWHW01035216.1:34402-57381 GCA_000931545.1 Papilio glaucus | reverse complement strand
AAATGGCATGGCTTTGCGTGGTTAGCACTAATTATGTTGATCCGGTTTCTACCAAACTTCACAGGATCATCAGCTGGGCCAGTCTCATTTCGTCCTCTAAATCACAAAAACAAAGATGTAAATTTTGGATTTTGAATGGATATAGCATGGATACCATGCCTTAGAGTGGAAATATAACTAAACATAATGTTATTTAAAAAGAAAAAAAACATATAATCAATGAATTCATTGAGCGACTTTGGACTTAAGCCAGCTTCGACGTATTTTACTAGAAACGCCGAATTCGGTACATTTTTGTTTGTGTTCTTGTATATCATTATTCGGTGATGCTAAACCACAGTGAATAGCGTTGACATAGCATAGCAACTAAGTTAATGCCGCTTATCAGATAATATACTCGTATAGTAAATAATACCTATACATATAAAAAAGGCAATGGGTTTATGACGGTAAATATCATTAGCTAAGTAAGGAGAACTATTATCTCCGATATCTAGTGTTTACAATAGAATAAGTGGCTATATTAGACGCGATCGTGACTCAAAGCGGTTTCATCAGAATTGTGGGCAAACAGAGCCGCTCTTTGATATATAAAGAAAGCTTATGAAAATGCAAATAAAAAGGTTTTTCTATAACCGATGTCTGTAATGTTTTCAATAAGCTTTAAACTTTCTTCTTTCTTTGATATTATGAGTTGTAACATTATATTTCTATTTCCTTTTATTTATGACTAGATGATCCGGCGAACTTCGTACCACCTTGATTTTTTTTTTATTAATCCTATTGTATATATTAGAATCCTATTCTATATATTAGGACATTCATTCATTGAGAGACCCACAATATTGGCTGCATCGTGTCCGACTAAGTTTCGTTTGTGACCAAATGGTTTCAATAAATTTTATAATTTACGTACATTACGTAATTGATAAGTAAATGTAGCAAAGTTTTCTCGCAAACTCAGTTTTAAATTTCTTTTCCGCGGATAAATAAACAAAGATCAGAGACGCGAAAAAGTGATTTAAACTTTTTTCTCTGTAGATAAACGTTGTCTTTTTGACGTGGTTCATTATTCTAATATCTTCTTCATAAAGCTGATGATTCTTAGTCAGTCTTCTTCCTCTGCGTAGTCGAGGTTGATTAATGTAACAAATAACTACACCAAAATACGTGCATAAGGAGGTTTATGCTTCTGATATTTAACAGAATACATCATTCAACGCACTTGCCCCACATTGTGCTTTTTAAAAAATCCGCCAGAGATTGAAATTTCTCTATAACAACTCAGCAGTGAAGTCATGTCTATGGATTAAAATGATTTCGATCCACTAAGGGTTATAGGTGAATGTAAGAATAAGTCTTGGCGACTATATTTTTTTTTAAATACGACATTGCATTTTACTCGTACTACGGCGCGGTCTTCTCATACACAGTGATGGTCAAAGTTGACAATCTTCGACGTTTTTTCCATCGGTGCAAGCATATAATGACGAAATAAACATAAGTATGTACTTCTAGAAACTATAAATGGTTCTAGTGGCGGAACCGATTACGTATTTCTAACCGCACAACACAATTTAAGGGATTAATCGCTGAAATTCAAAGAATCACGCTAAGGGCGGTCAACTGTGATTCTCCATACTGATTTTTCTGCGCCCTAATCGATTTCGCGATTTCAAAATGAATTCTTCAAGTTTGCGAATTGTAATTCAAACAAGTAGATAAACGTGGTAGTTATCAACTAATAAATATAATTAAAAAAAAGACTAATAAAAGCAACGTAATTCATTTATCGTATAGGAAAAATAAAGTTAACATTAAAGTCCAAGCTTCCTAGTAAAATACATTTTTCCTTTTATTTTTTTTTGGTCGGTAAATGCACAAAGTAATGTATTTCTCATACGCGAAGACGGCAATTTCACTTTTCCACCTGCATAATACAGTCCAAGGGAATCACAGCTACATTGCAATGACAATATTTATTTTGTCTTGCTCGCTGGCTATGTGTTTTTTATGCATAAAGTTATTGCATCCAGCGCCAATTCATGTTTATTCCATTTTCAGTCGCTTTTGAACGTTATTCGTTCTTGCTAATCCATGATCCTTTGCTAATCGGTCATTGGGTGCGGTCTGAACGTGTAGCTCGCCGAGCAATTGCCGTGATTTGATGACCTATGTAAGATTGGATGGCTCGCATCCTCAGTATGATAATGTTAAAATTAATACATTACAAACTATTTCAAATTATTCGGCACTGTTTTCATTGTCACTTTCATATGTCTTGTCATGCCTTATAAATCAAAATATTGTATTCTACAAATATACGATAATGAAAACCAAATCTAATTAATGTTACGCAAAAGTGATTCAAAAATTTATAGCAAATTTCGTTTTAGACGAAAAAAAAACTAAGCACCAAACGACGGATTTTATTTCCGCCTTAAAACATTTAAACGTTGGTTTATCATATCCCTACCCTTTTCCCACTCGTGTTTGATCGGCCCAGTGTGAACGTAGTCCCATACTGTATAGGTTTTGGGTACAGTTTTTACGGCCCCACGCCTGTCTGACGCCAACTCACGTCGGGAATAAAAACTATGCATGCATGCTATGGGTTCATTCATCGTCTTTTGAAAAGCTACACTGGACTTAGTTATACTATAAATTGATATTTCAACGATAGATAATACAAATACGGTAAACAACGTTACTGCCCATCTCATAGCATCTTCTATCAAAAAGCGCTAAAAAATGATAGCGGTTCTACAATAACCGACCAATACACGGGATTTATTTTCTTAAGTTCACTCAGTACAAGCAACGCTTTGGTTTTCAAGTTGAACCTCAACTTACCTAATAGGAAAATATTTATTGCAAAAACTTTGCTGTATCTTTAATACGTGTATGATATGTCTAATAAAAACACAATTAAATTGTTATCATAATTGATAATCTGATTGAAATTAGAAATGATAACATTGGAGAAGCTATAACATTATATTTGAAGTGAATAAGTTTTTCACTTTAACTGCCTTGCATCACAGCAGATCCAAGTTGAGAATAAATTACAGTTAACGTACAGTTTTTCCATTCATTACTTTCAATACAATGAAAATGTCATGATGGAAGAGTAAATGCAGGCTGCGTTCGTCAGTTGCGACGCTGCCATTAAAGGACGCACGTGGAAATTATCTAGTACACTTAATTACATGCAGTTGCATACTGGTTTCACGCAACAGGAAATAAACAGCACCAGGGACAATACGACAAAGGCGTATGCCATCGTCTCTACCTACTAGGAAAAGGGATATTTTTCTATTCATCTCTTCCTAGAGTATGCTTCTACTTCTCGCCTGTCTTCTGTGAGGTCGTGATTTTTCACCGGTCGAGCCGGCCCATTCTTGCAAATGTGTTCGCTGTTGCGCGCTCTACCACTGTAAACTCTTCGTTAAGTTTTGAAAGCGTAATCGTACAAGATCCGGCGTAAGGAATACTATAAATTCAATATAAGACGGAAGGTGAAACTCGAGCTAGATTTGATGCCAACGGCGAGTTTCACAAGGGTTCAATCTAATTTGGTTTTTACGATTTAACACCAGATTTAGATGAGCAATCCGCTCGTAATTAATCAATCAATATTACCTAACATATAATCCAGGTTCAGATCAAATAACAATTGAAGGTATAAATTCCTTATGCCCGATCTTAGACTATAAAATGGTAATTGTTTTTAAATTGTACAACGTTTATATGCCCAATAATCAATAATAATACTTTTCTTGTAGCATGGCGAAGGTAACGTTTTATTTAAATACTAGTCATTCGCTCCGGCTTTGCCCGGGTAGCACTAATTATGTTGATCCGATCGTTACCAAATATCCGCCAGACCAATCTGAACTTTATCCAAAAAAATCATCGAAATCGGTTGAGCTGTTTTAGAGTTTATGGGGAACATACATACTCATATCGTCTTGTTATATACGTATATAGAAGATAACGATACACAATAACAATTCAGGTCATATATAAAGACTGCGTTTAACGGTGTATATTATAGAAGATTTTTTTTTATAGGAGGTGGTAATCAAGAAACAGTTAAGCTGATATTAAGTGACCGCTACCCATATGCATTTACAATAAGCTGATAAATTACAGATACAGAGATAAATTATTATTTCATTGTCATCGGCCCTTAATACGTATGCCACGTTTCAAACTAATCCACCGTTTTGAAGGGTTCAAAGTCAGGTTCAAAGATTCCGTTACATACAAACAAACACCTATATGTGAGCTAATAAAAGCGTGTTAAAATAGGACTTTTCTTATCCATTTTTCCCTTATTAGAAAATCATAGGAAGGAGAAAAGGACTATGATTAGGCTTCCGGCACCTCACTCATACGACGAAATAGAGAAGCATACTTTTATTTCACACCTGTGTTCCATGAGCGCGATATTCTGAAAATATCTTCTATGAATTTTGCTCCGTGAAATGGAGTATATTACATTTAAAATTATTGCTGTTTTATACGCATATAAAATTGTACTCCAAAAAGCAAAAACACAACAAAAATCGATTTTGGTGCACTTCATCGAAAACTGAACGAACTGAAAAAATCAGGTACATAGTAATTATTTCCATACAAAACGGATTCATTCACTATTGGTGCTACCAAAACTGATAACATCAACCAGCCTTGACGTGCCCATTGTAAAATTTCCATTTAACAAAGATAATAACTGCATTATTTCCGATGTTGGCGTATTACAGCACCATGAAATTAACTTGTTATGTATGAAACGATGTCGATAATTTTAATATTTACTTAAATTATTAGAGACTTGGCTAACCCTGTGAGCGTGATTACTTTACGCTTTTCAGACATCAATTAAAACCCGAACTTTCAACTCAGAGCTAAAACGTCCAACGAAATTAACGACTGCTAAGAGATACCGTCTTAATCCGGTACCTGACCTATATCCTACTATTCACAAACTCAAGGAAATGTTCGGACTAGTTACTTTAAAGACTGACAATGCTCATTTCTAGCCGATTCTCTATTTTATTTTCAGAAATATTTCAGAAAAGCTGGTGCTATTTTATACCCCGTTTAGTTATCATACCGTCCCATGCGAATATATTTCTTATTATGAGGTGTAAATATGACAATTTTGGATTGTAGAATACTTGGTTCACTTTTAATTGCCACTTTTAAAGTAAAAAAAAAACAATATAATAATATGATATAACACGGTCACGCGTTACTTATTTGCCATAGTCAATTCAAATAAGCATGTTGTTCACGCGAACCTATAAGATTTTCCCCTGCCTAATATGGTCTAACGCGGCTAAAGAAATATTTACTTCAAAAATATTTTACTACAATAACAATATAAAAATACAGCTATTTTTCTAAACCGTTATAACTATGGTTTTCTGCAACAAATCTAAAATCGAAACTAGCAGTATATATTTTTCCCACAGAACGTACGACATTTAGGCAAACTCCGATTGAATGAAACTGCATGAAAAGACTAAAAATGCTCTCTTTGTTTCCGTCGGTTTGTATTTCACTGTTTTTTTTTTTATCTTGACCACGTACGTTGCCAACCGCAAACAGATGGGAAAAAGCAGGATGATGATGCATTTTTACCACTTTTATCCTTGTAAAGTACTACAAAAACATTAAATATATGCAGTAAGTGTGTTTCATAAGTAAAATAATAATGTTATCTTCATTTTTTATTTCCTTTACTTTCCAATGAAGTTTTTTCCTTCAGTTACATTTGCGGTTGTAAGTATACATTCTAAAGCGCGAAGTGCTGACACTGTACTAGACGACATACTCGTCACTAGACGACTCGCCCATTCAAAACTTAGACACATAACTACATAACTCTTTAGGTCCTTTGAATAACACCAGCAGGTAAACCAAACCATTGATAATGTTTATGAGGTATTGTAGCATGAGCCAATAAAAAAAACAATCAGTGAGAAAAGTGAAATCAAATTTGAGAGTTAAAGTTATAATCCAATTCTAGAATACGTGCAATCATATCCCAATCGGCCCGGATATTGTTCAAATGATGAGGTACATGCGCCGCGTCGAATAATAAACATATGTTGGAAATTGGGTATTGACAATCTTATGTTATCAAGAGAACTACGATTTTCCACTTGTTTTATTTTTGTTTTTTTTCTTATAGCACAACACTTTAATAATTAAGGATCTTCATAGTCCACTGTATGTCAAAAGTCGAATAAATGGGTGGACGGAGTATATACTCCGTCCGTCCGACATGTGAACCATCCGACCTTGTAGATAATATTATCTACAAGGTCGGATGGTTCACACAAAGATGTGCAATGATTAGATCCACAAAATATTTGTCAAGAAAGAAATGCTATTAGAGTTAATACCGTTGAGATGCAATCCCACAGAAGTATTTTAGGGGTGACATTGAACGATAGGATTCAAAATAGCATTCATTATAAGGGAAAAATTGTGGCTTAAAAGTGGACGTTGTGACTAGAATTGAGAAAGGTATGCTTCGGTGGTTAAGCATGTTGAAAGGATGAATGAAGAGAGAATAACGAAACAAATTTATGTTGCAAAAGTGAGTGGTAGTGTTGGTAGGGGACGTCCAAGGCGAACTGGACACGTGACATACTAAAGAAGGGCGATAAAAGGAGTACCCGCAACCGACAAGCGTGTATGCGTAGAGATGTAAAAGAACTGGGAGTGGTGTGCCGGGATCGCGCCAAATGTAAATCCATGTTCTCTGCCTACCCCTCTTGGTTAAGAGTGTGAGTGCTTATTTATTTATTTTAATTTATTAAATAAACACAAGAGTCTGTTAAATATTATTTCATTGTTCAATCCTTATAAGTTCCTTAATTTTTTTGTTGTATAAAACTGTAAATGGTAATGTAGTTAACAATTTAAAGTTTATTAAAATGTAGTTGTAGTAGTGTAAATCCCTTAGGAACCTATTCATTCCATTTAATTTGAAAATCGCGCCAAATTTTGTGTTTCCTGTATCCCATATAGACCCATAGTTATATAAAAGAATAACGTTTTATATTTCAACTATCACTAAATAAGCTCGTAAAGCATAACGTATATCCAAAAAAGGTTTAACTTCAAAGGTGCTAAAGGACAAATTAAATAGACACGACAGTGATGTACAAAAAGTCGTTGGCGAATATATGAAATTTGGCGTAGCCCATATAGGTGGAATAAGGCTGAAAAGTTTCACAAATCGAATTATTTTTGTAATTCACTGTGTTCACCAGCTTTTTTATTTATTATTACTAACATTTAAGTACTGTGTTAAAACTGATTTGGTTCAATAAATGATCGAATAAAAGGCGATGGACTGTAATTTCTTTGTAAACATCAACATTTGTTGACTATTGAAAATGGTTTGCATCATCATTATATGTATTATATGATGTGAATTAAAGGAAAACATGAAATTTTTTTGAATCGTTTTTTATTCATTTGTTCATTTAATAATTACGTATCCTCTTTCATTATTGTTATTTAAGCAAATTTAATAATGAAAAGGAAATCTCAAATATTTTTATTAATTTAAATAATAAATGAAATCTGCGTATTTATAAATAACAAATCGTTTTAATGAAACATTTACCGTCTTACCACAAAAAAAATTTAAATCAATAGTTGAACACGTGTTTAGATAAACAATGTCTAAGAAATAAACGATGATTAAACGTGTGTAAAAATTTCTGTCCACAAAACCATGTTTAACTATCTATCTAGTTAAACACTGCCTAAGTTGACTTATCTTCATTTTATTTTGGTAACACCATTTTTTTTAATCAGATGTTATAAATTTAAGAAAGTTACTTAATTTGGTTAATACACAATATAGGTGTTTAAAATTAAAACTACATTTATCTATTTAATTGGTGGTGCAGGCATTGTTTGATGTATAATAAAAAAAATGTACCTATACAACAGCTTCAGTATTTTAGTTGTTATGGAAAGTAAATTTCAATGACAAAAGTGACCGTCGGCTTAACAAAGTTTGATTTCGGTTCTGGAAGGCGCGAGGGATTGAATTAAATTGTTTCTAACTGCTCATCAACTTTTGATGGCGTATTTATAAACATGCGAGCTATCTTAGCTCCCACCACGAGAATCATATGTAATATAATATTTAATAGGTCGATTTATATTTTTTACAGAAAGATTTGCTGAATCTGTACCGTTTGCTAAATTTAAAGTCTTTAAAATATTCGAATGGGATCCATCGCGCTCTTTACATTAGTTCACGTTAATTATTCCAAAATTTTAAGTCATGAAAATCATTAAAAATCAGTAAAATCGAGGAAATCGATTGCAATTCACCGACAAAGCAATATGGCGATGTTTAAAATTGTGTTTAAGCTTAGATAACAGCTAAATGCTATTTTGTGGTACCATTTTTCCAAAACAACCGTTAAACACTTGTCTAAGGGTTGTTTATGTTTTTTGTAGTAAGACGGTTAAAGACTAAAATAATAACAATGCCTTCAAATTATACGGACCCACCTGTTGACTTTAAAAAATATTTAATCCCAAAATGTGCAAGTAAACAAGATATCCACAAATGGCAAGTCGACTTATTTCGGTAGCAGAATTTTATTTACTTTGGACCCTTGCCTGCCTACCTGGCGACTGCCACCCCATTCGATGTTTTATATTTGGAAAAGATATTTCAATGAATATTAGAGAAGGTAATATTGTTTCACATTATGTATGTTGGTCTTTGATAATGTAGAAGTTTTACTTCCCAACCAATATCCCAATTAATAGTTTATGTTGTGTTCTGTACCGCAAATATTAACGTTATAGAAAAGGATACATAACATAATAACCTTTGTAGAATATATTTTTTTGTATCAGGGGGAAATCTTAAAATAAAATCATCAGAGACCTTTAGTAATATTTCTTTCAAAATATTTTTTCTAATTGTTACGAAATGTTTAAAAGCCCTTTAATCTTTTCATAGTATGAACATAGTCGCTTTTGCTGTCTGTAATTATAATAACTATGCAACCGATTTGAATGCGGTTTTCATTAATAGACAGTGATTCAATGGGAACATTAATGTGTATAATACATGCATATTATAGTGGATATAAGCAGATAATTTCAAAAAATTGTACTGTGATGTCGTAAAAAACATATTTTTGTGCACTTATAATGCAAATGCTGGCGAGATAGATCAAAATAGTATACAAAAATATAGATCTACAAAAATGTCCGCGATGGCATGTATCTATATATAAAGGACAGCTGTACTAGTAACCTTACTATACCCATTATAACTTCTAAAACATGGTAATTAAACAGCCATTTTGACGGCTACGGTATAAATCCTCACCAAAGTAAATTCGTTAGATACCTTAAGTATTCCACACACATAATGATAATCATTTACATCATATAATTCAAATAATTATCTTAGGAGTTATCACAAAATACAATAGGTATTCAAGAAAAAAAATAATATAGCTAATAGGGTAACACAACATAAATTAATTCTAAGGTAGAACGAGTTTACCGGAACAGCTACATTTGTATTAATTTAAAAAAAAATTGCCCAGACAAAATAGAGAAAAATCTCGTTTCGTGCTTTTTAATCCGCTTCCATCGACGACGTGAAGTGCAGGCTGATTTTTGCAATCGGTGGGTAATATGATTAAAACGGCCCTCGTAGAACCGATGGCTTTAACAACATATTATCTTTGCCATGTTTTTTTTAAAATATCGATAGCATGACATTGATATAAACGAATGTTGGTTCTTATTTTTATGAAAGACAGACTATGGCAAAAATAAAACCAGCCATTTTAATACATTACAATAGCACTATATCACGTTGCTATGTGTCATAACCTCACTATATTAAATAAAGTTGTACCGTTGCCGCATGGCTGAATATTTTAATAAGCTTTTAATGATAATGGAGGTCAGCTCGAAAATTGGAATAAGATCGTAAAGATTTAATTATCGTGATGTATTGTTGATGCGTGTGCGGTTATCGAGTAAACCGCGTTTATAAAAGTTAAATGCGTATTAAGCCGTGGTGGTGCATGATGAATTAAAATCTGTTAAAATAAATTCAATCATTTTAATGAAACTAATAATAGGTTTTTCCTGATGTTAAGTAATAACCGCGTCATGTACGATGCGTTGGCGATCTTTAAGTAAGGAGTACTTTCTTTTCTTAAATGACTTTAGGTCTTATTAGTAGCGAAATAGTGATGGAATCAGATTATTGCCTAAAGTATCTAAGCGAGGCAGAAAGATGCGAGAAAACTGTACCTAAACCGTAACAGTCAAACGACTGAACATTGTATGTCAGGCAGTTTGTTACAATGAATATCATTTCATATGATCAAATAGGAGGAGATCAACTATCTATGTTATAACGCAACTGATCACCAAAACTTAATTTATATTCTATACATAGAAGTAGTTAAAGTTATTCATTCTTCATCTAGGAGATATCCTACTTCCTACTAATATTATGAATGCGAAAGTTTGTATGTATGAATGTTTGCTACTCTTTCACGCAAAAACTAGTGAATGGTTTATAATTAAACTTTACAATTATATAGCTTATACATCAGAATAACACATAGGCTATAATTTATAAAGATATTGTGTGAATTGGCCAAAATGTAACCATAAGTGTCAAGTAAATAGCTAGAGCTATTCATGTCAATTATAGTCAAGTTGGAAAATTGTCGGTTAAATTAAATTGCGCAGCGGGTAAAACCGCAGGGCGTCGCTAGTTTCTTCTAATTTAATAAGGTTTTGTTAATTGTACGAGCTAATAGCCAATATTTTGGCCTACAACTACAACACAACTACTACTGGGGTAACGTCAACGGCGGAAGTCATTAATAATTAATAAACACATTTATAACATTAATAATTTTTATTAGTGTTATTTAGTGTTTTAGTCTACATTATCAGAATATTTTGAATATTTTGATGATGAAAACTGATATAGCTTATAGATATACGAAACCTTCCTACACTAAATGAAATGTCAAATTTATTGCTCAAAAACAATCCCATAATAAAAAAAAAACATAACCACAAAAGGAATACAAAACGAAACTTTCTTTAAAATTTTCAACATCAAGGAAAACAATAGCAAGATCTAGACATGTGTATACGCATAGTACATAAAATAATTTGTTCTGAAAAGAAGAGAAGGGTTAAGGGTTCTTTCCTTACAAAAGCTAACATTGCGTATGACTATCTAGGAGAGAGGGTCGCTTCAGTGGAATTATTACGATACGGTGCAACGAACGAAGCGAATACTGTATCCATTATGAAGTGTCAATTATTCTTGCAATTTTAAATAATAACACGTTGAAACCCAATTCTTTATTAACGCTTCGAAATACGAACGAGTGCGTAGTTTGTACGTGTAGGTATATAAATGCGAGTTCTCAGACATGCATATATATTATAGTTATTACTCTTAATTAAAGGTATCTTAATTTTTTTTAAAATGTAACTTATTCTTTGTAAATGTTTCTTAATAGCATCATCATAGTCTAATGGTAGAATCCAATTAGTAGTAAAATATACTAATATTTTTACTTAATTTTTATCTTTAGACAAATTATAAATCTTAGACGTTTTATTACATCGTGAAGTAAAGTGATTCAGTCTGTCTACTGCTTTCGTGGAACAATTTTGATCAAGACATATACCATAGTAGCGACATGTATACAAATGTTTGTCTTCAAAAGATTTAAATAATTTAAACGTATAAATTATCGTTAAATTCGAACGCCGTCTGTATCGACTAATAATAACCTTTAGAGCACCACACCACCGCATTGTGGCTGAACAATATTCGAAACAAATGTCGCCTATTTGTGATAAAAGTAAAATATTCTTTAAAAGTTGCATTGCGGGAAAACGTAACGGAATATTATGTTACTTGATACACACGTTCAGTGAAAATCAAACAACAATCTCTACATCGAGCTCGCGCGTATAGCTTACCAATAAAAGCCTGTCTAACTTTCCACTAGTTTTTTTCGTCTGTTGTCACTGGATCCGTAAACTTCAGCCCAGGGCTACTCTTCAAACACAATCACAACAATATGCGGTACAAAGGACGCAAACATTTGTTTTATTTTCTATCAAACAAGAGTCACCACGGCTATATTCTTAACAAGTACAAAACAAGCCAATAATAAATTATGTCATTATGCATACGCTAGTATTCTAACTCTATAAAATAAATGCGAATTTTTGCGAGTAAAATGAGAAACTAACGAATGCATGTGAAGCCGTGGGCGACAGATAGTATCAAGTAAATGGTCAGATAGAAAGTAGGGCGCAGACATTCTTGTATTTTACAAATATGCTATTTGTATGTCATATGAACTCAGCCACTCAACCATTTGATAGTACTAATGAAAATCGCATGTTAGTGGTTTTTTTATTTAATTTGATATTGTAGTTGATATAGACTCACATAAAAGTACAAATAAACATTGAAATAGGTTAGTTTCCCACTCAGAAGGTTAAATATTGAAATTAAGTTCTTCGAAAAATTTAATGAAACTATGGAGAATTAAATTTTTGACCTGTCAACGCCTGAAGGTGCGAATAGGTAAAAAAAACTATGTTGGTATTCCAGCAGCAGAGTTTATTTTTATAGCGATCATCGACAGACGTGTGCTGATAAAAATATAAGATACGATATTATTTTTGTAACAGTTATTGGACGCAATATTGTTGACACCTACTTGCGCGTAATTTTGGAATTTCTAATAAATTTTTTGTGCATGTATTCATAATTATCGTCATTATTACCCAGCTTATGTATACAGTACACACCTGACAATATGGACCATTATTTGACTCCCTTCCATTCTCTTTTGATTAAGTCGCATAGATAACTCGACAGATATGACCAGCCTTGCCTTCAAGCAATTCTCGAGTATAAATTAGTGATCTCCTTCCTGACAGCGTCCCTTCATGTATTCTCTTCAAAGAGTGTGGAAAAAGGACGATTTGGAAACAACATTAAAATTATTAGTCGAATTGAATCTAAAAAATTTCAACCGTAGGAAGTCCATAGAATCAATAAGTCAACTGTGTACAACAACTATAAATGCTATAATTTTCTCGCAATCGATTCCGGAACGTTCTGCAACATGGGCGAAGGTTGTGTAAGAAGGTCTTCAAATATTACAGAAAATTATTGAAAATATTCTTATTATGTGTATTAAAGACAACAACTTAAACAAGACGCTATGAATATTTAGACAAAAGCAATTTTTACTAAGACGAATAATTACAAGAAAGTAAGTCATCCCTTTATTCCTGGTCAAAGAACAACTAACTACTTTTTAAATATAACAAAGATATTGGTATTCAGTATGACTAATATATTACAATTAACCCCAAAATAATCAATGGCCGATTAGACCCATGTCATTTGTATGAAAAAGAACTCCGATGTTCGGGAATATTAATAATTATTATTATTCGAATTTATTGTCGAGACGCTTACCAATGTGTATAGACGCTTACCAATACTTTAGACAATCACTCAGTTGTTTGATATTTATATAATAGTTAACTTACTTTGTCCAATATTGCTGATGATTTTTCATAATCACTTTGACCGTAACATATACAACAACTACTTCTACTTCTATAACAATAATTTTGGGAATTCAATTCAGTTAAATTCTACATCTTTAAAGGCGTACTCTGATAAAACTACCAGTATTATTTAATTACCATGCCCATTGTACATTGGTCTTACATGTAATATACAACTAAAAAATAAAAAGGATCTCATAAGTGTTACAATTTATTAAAAAAAAGTACTACTTATCTTTGTGTTCATTTATTTGCAGACATTGTAAGGTACTTGTTAGCGTAGTACAATAGTCACGAATTACAAATTGTTTGCTGCAATTGCTCTATGTGTTTAGTTAATGAGCCGGTACCGAACCACAACTATGGTCATTAATGGTAGATTAGCTTAAAGTCACTGATACCTAACAGCTATTCCCAGTAAACGTTAACCAAGCAATTATTAATATTTAGTACTAGATGAGTCGGTGAACTTCGTACCACCTTAAAAAAATAATTTAGTTACAACTCTTCCGTAGTGATTATCGATCCTATTCATGCTTCCATTTATTATTCATTGAGGACGATAATATTGACTGCATCGTGTGCGGCTTAAGTTTTATTTTTGAACAAATTATTTAAATAAATTGTATAATTTCGTACTTCAAACATAAATGTAATTAACATTCAATGCAAAGCTTTCTCGCGAATTCGAGATCAGAGATGCGAACATGCGACTCAAACTTTTTACTCTCGCGATAATCGTCGCCACTTTGACGTTGTCCATAAGCTGATTTATAATTATTCTCTTAATTAAATTAATCCTTCCGCTGCATAGTCGAGGTTGATTGATATTGCAACGAACTGAACCAAAATACGGGCGTAAGGCGGATCCTGATTCTGCCATACTAACAGAATACATAACCCGACGCACTTGCCGAATCACATGGCCTAAATAATTCCAGTATCGCAGTGAATAACCTAGATGAGCCCATGAACGATAATAATGATACAATAAGTTTTTTTTGGGCTTTTGAAGTAACTTGCGCGAAGTTTTTAATTACTTTGTAGTTGAAACTTTTGATATCTTCTAAACTATTGGTCAGAATATCATTCATCAAAGTAGTTCAAGGAACAATTATATTATAAGTATCGAGAGCGTTTTGATTAATGTTTCCTAGGATAAAAATGGTTATTGCGAGACAACTATAGAAGATAGATATATGTCATCGCGGACTTTTATTTAGCTTATATAAAGAGCTACAAATATTTCATACATCATTTTAATGTAAGTCCTATAGTTTAACCTACGTAAGCCAAGAAAGTAAAATTCAACGTTGTCATATTATGCATTATTAAGAATAATTCAAAAACTACCGGTCGGATCTTGACTAAAAAAAAATGGGACCAATCGACAAGCATTAGCTCTCAAACAAAAAAAGAATCATCGAAATCGGTTCACCAGGAGCGGAGTTCTGGGGTAACAATCATAAAAAAAAACATACACACGAATTGATAACCACCTCCTTTTTGAAGTCGGTTAAAAAAACATTATTTTCTAGTGGATAATTAAACACAAAGTAATGGATTTCCCATGCGCGAACAAGGCAATTTCCACCTGCATAAGTTACCGCTATCCAGAGCGGTTACCGCTAAATTGCAACGCCCTTACAATATGGCATTTCTCCTACACTTGTTATTTGATTTGCTGTCGGCATCATAATCGATGTCCGGATGATCGTAACGGAATGCCGCTTGTTCCAAGTTTACAGGAAGTCCGCGTATATGCAACCGACTATGTTTATCTTGTCGGGGACGCGGGCTTTGCGTTTGTTATACATGAACTTATTGCATTGTGCACCTATTCGCTTATATTTCATTTTCAGTCGAACTGAACTCTTGAACGATATATGCACATGCTTATCTGAATATTTTCATTATGCTTTGCTAATCGATCATCGATGCAGTTTGCATATAAGCTAGTAGTAGCTCACCGAGCTATTTTATGTGCAAACCGCTAACCGTAATTACCTTGCTTCGACAGCCTATGCATATAGGCAAAACAATGTGAAGTTATACGGAACTATTTTCACGGTCAGTCAAATGAGTCGAACAATGCAAACTTTTAAACATAAATATCTATCTTTTTACGAAGAAACAATTTCAAAAATGAAACAAATAATGACAAAGTCAAAAGACCGTACGGAATGGTTATGTGAAATGCACCCGCGCGGCTGTCAGTGCGCGCATGCGTATCACATAACCCGTCAGCCACAAATACGAATATTTAAAATTTTCCTAATCCTAAAATTTCGAATAAAATTACCGATTTTGATATTTTTTCTTTTGGTTTTCAATTTTCTTTTCACTTTTAAACCTTCACCAAAATAAGGGCATTAATACAAAAAAAAAGAATTATCCAAGTCGGTCGAGTCATTTTTGAAAATAAGCATAATTTTTCATATTTATAGAAGACATAGATAA
The DNA here is from genome assembly GCA_000931545.1 of Papilio glaucus. Taxonomy (NCBI): domain Eukaryota; kingdom Metazoa; phylum Arthropoda; class Insecta; order Lepidoptera; family Papilionidae; genus Papilio; species Papilio glaucus. Next base: position 41,259 of record JWHW01035216.1, on the reverse strand, counting down.
TCACATTGTCAATGGCGACGTATTTATTTGACATTTGACTTAATTTTGTCATAAAAAAAATCGTTGAACAACTATAATGCCCGGAGTAAATACGACAATTGGAATAGTTGATTTAATTAATAATTTAAATATCTAAAGGTGTAATTTGATTTTATATTATGAGTACTGATAAAATAACAATAACATTTTGATTTATTATTATGATTACTTTTTTAAATTAAATACTTAATATATTGTATTATAATTATATTTAGCTCTGCACACTGGGGAAGGAGCAGCAGAAAATCGATAGTGGTAAAAAGCTACGTCTGATACAAATATCCACCCGAAAGTCAGGGAACGACTGAAATTTGAAATACGGTTATAATCTTCTCGAAACAAACACACATGGAAATTACTTTTGAATATTGTACCGTTGAAAATACGAAGACAGCTAAGTATTCTGTCTGTTACTTGAACTATAGGCTTGTAACTTTTACGAAGCAATTTCAACATTTTGCTTATCAAATCTACGTGTAAACCTGCAAATTTTATTATTAAAAGGATAAATTTGGTGTACAAAGACACAATTTGAAATTGATTTGTAAAAGTCGAATTCAAAGTTAAAAACTTATATATAAGATATGCTTTATTTATGTTTAGTTCTTCACGTCTAGTATGTTTTGCCTTCTATGTACATATGTACATTATGTACTCAGTCAACTCAAGTTGACTTGACTAAGTCGATAGTTTTAGCTTTAGGCTAAACTGTGTTTGTGACTGCAGTTAATCGTATATGTATGATTAACTGCAGTCACAAACACAGTATGATTACTGTCAATTTGATCATAATTAACAAATACTAGCTGTGGCCGAACTTCGCTCTGCGTTGTCTTTTATATGTGAGATCGTGTATTTTTTTTAATTAGGCGCCATCTAACAGAAATATAAGATATCAGTAAGGTAGGCCTTGACAACGCTCCAACAATAGATAATGCAAATACCTATCAAAACATGTCGCACATTAATTATTTACATAATTTTTTGACCTTTTTATGGACAAAACTTATTATTTTGATTTATTTATATACAAGAATAGTGTTTTGGAGCATGGTGATGAAATAAATCACACAAAGTAAACCGCCTGCCTGGGTTCAAATCCGCGACCGTCGTACGTACATAAGTCGGAGCTTATACTACTGGGCCACCACTGCTCTAAGTATTAAGTATGTATTATCACTAAATTCCCTACATTTTATAATTAAAATATTGCAGGGCCGCTTCACCTATATAAAACCGGGATCACTAAAGTTCTAAAATAAATATGTAAATCTATATTTGATATTTGAGAAAAACTATTATTATATATTATATAAACGCAATAAAACCTAAAACAATGATTATTAGAATTTTTGTCTCTTTGTCTGTAATATCTGTTTGTCTGTTTGTGCGTTTGTTACCGATCTCAGAAACGGTTTAACGGATTAGGGTACGGTTTTCACTAAAGTATTGTGGTAAGTTTCACTTAACATTTAGTGTTTGTTTTATCTCAATCAGTTACAAAATAAAAAAGTTATATCAATTTAACTGTGCTACGGCCATACTGTGTCGACCCCACATACATAGGAAAAGGGCAGTAATATCATTTCGTTTAAGTAAAATTGCAGGGTGAGTGAAACCGCGGGGCACAGCTAGTAGATAATAAGATTTTAAGACCTGTTACTAAACGCGAGAGTGACTATCTTTTAGATGACTTTTGCAACTAGTTATTAAATCAGCAAACAATGTGAAGCACTATTTAACCAAGTCTACCAAACCGATATGATTTATTCATACCAATCAATCTTGAAATACTACCTATGTAGTGCAATGGAATACGGCTCGTCTAATCAACGCGTTTCATTAACCACACTATGCTTCCATCGCATTGAATGGGCAGCAGCGGTCAACACAGACAACGTTATTACTACCGCAGAATTGAATACGAATAGTTGATTGTCACTACCTGGCTCAGTTATTTAGACATATTGTAGCCTCGCACGTACGGAGGTACCCCTATTGTTTACATTTTGACAGAACGACGCAAAAAATGATGGAATCAGTTTGAAACTACGCATTTTATTTCTTTGTACAATCCTATCCGATATCAGTTGCACTATATTCATAATTTTTACGTATTCAGAGAAAAGAGTTAAGTATCACATGAAAGGACATTGCATCTTTTCTTTGGTCCCGAGTATGTTACAAAGGTGAGCCACCATTACGTTTACAGGTGGCATATGTTCTTACCATCAATCCTTTTGACTTCAGAAATTCACTATTATACATTATGTATGTACTACATTAACTCTTATCACAAATCCCTTATTGAATTTTCTAACTTGTAATTATAAATTATGCAATAAAATCTAGTTTGGTCTTCCTGAAAATTTTTGTATTGATTGATTTTAATGAAACATTAAAATATAAAACGGTTAATTGAAACTAAGAAAAACATAACTCAAATTTGTATATAGTTGAATAATTGACGAAATATTAAATGTGATTATTAAGGCATTCAAGCACCATAGATCCCGTTTTAAAATCGTTAGAGATTTCATTAAATTTTTAATTAGCTGGACTAAAATTTAAAAACGACGGGACATAAATACGTTCAGTTAGCATCACAAAAATATATTTAATTGTTTTGCTCGAATTGAGGTTAGCTTGGTGACGAAGGCTGACATGTGCGCGAAATAAAATAGAAAACTCTCCAGTGTACGGAACGCGTCTACGTCAGTAATATTGACATTTTGCGCTTGGATAAAACTGAAATCACATTTCTTGGTTTTAATATTAAATACTTTGTCTTTTTTAAACAAACTGTTAGACTATACGACCAAACATAACAATTAATTTCGTTGTTTTTAAAATTATATAAGATTTGATATAGACAATTCAAAGAATCCTTACGAGTCCTTCAAAGTTTCCTATTAACAACAATTATTGATCAATGAAACGTCTCCCAGAAGCTATGTATATATATTTGAATTCCTACTTCCCATAGCAACATGTAGTTGTTAAACAAGCAATCGAGTAATATTTCAAAATATTACGTTGAAATCGAGTTCGATCAAGCAGCATATTGTCTACGGCAGACCACACCTAACCACCCGACTAACGTGACTACATTGTATGGTGATTAAGTTCCGGGCAAGGGAAACTCAATTACTGCGAAATACGTGGCCATCCCATCCCACCTTGCTTTCAGGATTGCAGGATCAGTTTTGAATATAGTATTGGAAATACGAGTAATATAAATCACTTTGATTTTCATTTTCCCGAGAATTGGCGTCAGGCAGGCGGCCGGCGGTAAAAACTGTAACCAAAAACCAAAACCAATATAGTATGGACTAAGGCCATACTGATACTGTGCCGACCCCACACAACGTGGGAATAAGTCAGGAAGATGATGATCATGAGATGTATCCACATTCAAATCATTTTTTTAAAGAATATTTTTTTAAGATCATACTTTATAATATTGATAATTAAAAAGAGATAAATATCAAGTCATAAATCAGTGGTTATTAACTTTTTGTCTTAGTACGGAAAATTATAAATACAGTAAAACGTCGATTATCCGAAAGTCGATCAACTGAACGGTTTAGTCCACTTTGAACTATTGGGGAACAACTGCTCGACCGATATGTTCTTTAAAAAATATTCTCTCTTTATAATTTATATAAATTGATTATACAACATGTATTGTTATATGTTCATGAGCAAAACTACACATTCTGTTAGCGCTGTTGGTGACAACCGTGGGGTTTTAGTGGTCGTTTAAGTCGGTGCGAGTCCGACATAATTCGACTCCCCGCCCCCACAGAGTCGAATATGCGTAGGCATTTCCCTACGTAAAAAAGCAATACTTCACATATTCCTAATTAGAAATGTATTCAACACGATTCATATACAAATATGTTTTTATTGTTACGTATTACTACTTAAAGTAATAATACAGTTCGATTATAGTATAAACGTTTCTAAACACGCTTTTGAATCTCCTAATTAATGTTCTGATAATCGGCGTCCCAAGTCACTAGGATATATTGTCTTAGTTATATCATGGAATTCGAAGTCTGAAGATCAATCAGTGTTAAATAACAATTATAAGAATTTGTATTGAAAAGCTTAAATTTCGATATTAAAAATTAATTACAAGTAACCCTTTTTAAAACAATTAGCTTTCACTTCAATTGTAAGTATGCAGTGGTAATAAAGACTTAAATATACATATGCATACAAAGCAAAAAGTGAAGAGTGTGGGAAAGTCGGGCTTAACAAAAGAGTAACAGATTAATGTTCTAGTATTTTGTATTCTGTAAACAAAGGCAAGAAAATATTCAAACAGAATGCCTTCGGGCTAGAGCACAGTAGTAGCATTTACTTTCAATTTACAATTATAAAGTAATAAATAATAGTTAAAAGGAAAACTCAAAAATACTAGAAAAAAAATTTAATGGCCACAAACTCTACCTTTATTAATACTATAGATCGATTTGAGTACATACATAGGAAGGGAACTATTCCGGTGTGCATGTCGCACATCAAAATTTTATAGACGTTCACTTTTTCATTTGTAAAAGGTCACAAGGGTTCAAAGAACACAAAACAAAGTTAGGGCGGCCGGCCGTAGCTGAGACACAGTTGCCACCTCGCGGACAGAGTATACGACCGCACACCCCCTGCTGCTACACACCTCCCGATTACTAGGGGTTTAGACATACTGCATCATATCATCAGTTAGCGAAAATTATTATAATACACAGCCATTAAATAATTAGTCTTCCTTATTACTGTTATTAATGAAGTACCTACATAGAAATTCCGTATTAAACTATTATTATATGTATTACCATATGTGTTAAACTTTAATTACCATATGTAATATAATTATCGGAAGGCTTTTGAAATAAATAACAGTAGTTTATCAATTAATTGAACAGGGATATGATAAATCTGCAGTGAAGTGTCCAGTCTCAATTAAGCAGTTGACACAAGCGTTAACCGGTAGCTCGCAACTAATTCCATCAACCTTAACATGCTTACCTCTCCCTTCGAGCATCGTGCCACTTTCATCTAGGCTAAATGTTGTTACGAGGCACGATGCTTCATATCGTACTATATTTATGTATCACGACACGGGTGTGCTAACGTTGTTATAAGACAATTTACACCACTCACGTTCAAGTTTAGAGCTTCAGAATAATCTTTAACTCATGGCTGAGCCAATAGTTTGATTCGACTGGAAACAGATCACATTTGCTAAATTGTAACAAAGTAAACTAAAGATGTTTCGCACATCTTAATTGGAGATCTATTTCGCTATGCCCTACACCTAAACGAAATGTTAAAGTTTAAATCTTTCACACCTATAAGGGACGAATTATATTGATCAGTTTAGTGACATACTAAAAAGCCATATAAGGAATACCTGTAACCCACGAGCATCTGTGCGTAGATTTATAGATGTAGAAGAAGCGAGAGGTGTACCAGGTTTACGCCAAATGGAAATCCATACTCTCTGTCCACTACTTAGGGTTATGGGTATGAGCGTATTTGTATTTAGTTTTTGTTTTTAAATATTTTAGGTAAACTGAAGTCGTATCACTATTGTTAATATTAATAATAAATCATTTATTTCAGATAAAATTACAAAAGACACAATTCAGTTATAATAAAATCCGTATGCAAATTTGTCATTTCTAAAGTAGATTAACGTTATAAATAATAATAAAAATAATGCAAAAAATATCGAAAAGTCAACAGATTAAACTTATATTAAATAAAATATTCTTAAAATTATGAAAAAAACATATAAAAATTATATTTGTTAAGAACCTAGACACAATAAGTCTCCAGGTCAACACTGGTAATCTTATGTTTGGCTATATTTCGATTTGTACTTAAAATGACATAACATGCCACTTATATCTACGCTTTCATAAGCCTTCAAAGTAGCGTTCAGGGAGTTTAGGAAGACTGTCAAATGCATACAAGTGTCGTACACATATATCAGCTTATTACATAGCAGTATGCCGCAGTCGAGGTCGTGATAGATTGAAGTTGAAGTATTTATTATCAGTGGCCGCGACCGCAACGCAAAAGGTGAACACAAGATAACCTGACCTTGTCTTGTTGGTTTTTTGTGGTTGTTTTTGTCTTTATTTTTTAGCTGAGCACTACTTACTGTTAATATTAGACTTCTATATAAAAGAAAAACCTGAGTGATGCACAGCCCAAACGACTATATCATGTACAATGAAACCTTACAAATAGTTTCCTTTTATGATGTACCCAGCACTTCAAAAGAAGTTTTGGAAGTTATTCAGGTCAATGATAATAAAAATAATGATATTAATCGGTTTCGTTAAAATGGACAAAAGTTGATGTTTTCAATACTGAATTACAATAACGCTGAAGTAAATGATAATAACATTTATAATTTATTTTAGCTACTATTTACAAAAAAAAAGAGAATATAGACGTCGTATTATATATCAGATAGTCAAGGGAGAGGAATAATGCAGGAAGGACTGGAGGTTACGCCATCAACAAGAGCAAATTGAAGACGAACAAATAAATAAATATGCGCTCACGTAACCCAGAGGGTTATTCTCTCTTCATTCATCCTTTCAACATGCCCGAACCACCGAAGCATAACTTTCTCAATTCTATTCACAACATCCACTTTTAAGCCACACTTTTCCCTTATAATGCTATTTTTAATCCTATCATTCAGTGTCACACCTAACATACTTCTTAAGATGGCATCCCAACGGCATTAACTGCACTAGCATTCCAAACCCAGCTCTCACTTTACCATCTCTACTAAA
>JWHW01035207.1:321311-332796 GCA_000931545.1 Papilio glaucus | reverse complement strand
CAGAAACCATTATAGCAGCGTAATAAAAATAAAAGAGGTTGGCGTAGATGAGATTTTACAGTTGACCTCAAAAGGTCATAAACAATATTAACAAATGTAAAAATCTCATCAAAATAACAATATAATTTAATTCGACAATGATGGGGTATATATTACATACAAATGGGGTATATATTATATACATAAATTATGAACACACACATAAATATCTTATGTACAACATACTAGTCTGTTGAAATGTAAAATGATGGAATCCGTTACGCTAGGTGCGCAATTGTAGTGCACGTTGATTTTTGCAATGTAAATACGTCTTAACGAGTAAATAATGGCATACATTACATTATATACAATTGTACATTCACGCGACGTTACTACTGCAAAAAATCGAACAGAAACTAATCTTTATGACTAATGAACTAACTTTAAAATCAAACAGTACAAAAAACGTGCGGTACAACGCCGTGTGGACGCAGCTTTATGCGATATTTTAGAGTTAATGTAGATTTCCACTGGCATAAAATCGTATCGCGATACAAGCTTCCTCTCTAGCCTTCGCCATGAAAAAACTGAGATGACAATATGTTTTAAATGAATGTTATCGACGGTGTAAACACACGTTTAAAAATAAACACATTAAATAGTAAAGACATTTTTTAAAATATTAATAGACGCTTACGCGCGTAACCCAGAGGGGTAGACAGAGATTACGGAATTCCATTTAACGCGATCTTAGTACACCTCTCCCGCTTCTTCAGCACCCATACACATCTACGCATACATACTCGTCGATTTCGGGTACTCCTTAAATCGCCCTACTTTAGTATGTCACTAATCTGATCGATATAAATTCTAACACTAAATAACAGCAAGTTAAATATAAACTACAATTGTAAATTACGCTGTACGAGTAACTGTGAATCAAGCATTGTGTTGTGTTGCAGCTTCCCAACATAAGTGTACAACAGACGTTACGACAGTGCACACAGCAGCGGCGGTAAAATGTAGGCGAACAGAGAGTAACTTGTGATAACTTTGTGGTTTATTATTAATGGTATTACTGTAAATATATTACACAGTTTTGTCTCTTTATGAAACCCTACAATTTATAGTTTGCAATTCATGTTATACAATTTATCACCTTGCACACCTGTTTAAAAGTAGTATTCAGAGATAAAAATTTATATTCAACTAGTGGACCGCCCCGGCTTCGCACGGCACGCCGTAGTACTATAAAAGTCGAGATAAAACTATGCTATCTTTTAAGTTAGATCGAACTGCACATGGTGTGCGAATTTTATTATAATCGGTTAAGTGGTTTAGAAGTCCATTGAGGACAAACATTGTGACACGAGATTTATATATATTAAGATATCACGTTATCAAACGTCAAACTAAAACATTTTATAATACATCGGCGTCAACCATTTTTTTCTATCGTAATAGTTTTTTATGCCGTTTTCAATAATCATTTTTATATTTTCGTTTAGTTACACAAAACCTAAAGGAGTTATATGTTTAAACTTTTCTGATGGATCACTCCATCTATCTGCGAAAACTATACACATATGTTTTAATAGGTTATGTCTTCGGGATATGACAAATAGATAGACGCTTGAATTGTTATTTTCGTGAAACTGGCGACCAGCCCTGGCTTCGCATAGGTAGTTTTTCCATACAAACTTTCATCCCCTACTTAACTTCAGGGGACGAATTTTGAAAAAACAATTTTTGACTTAATTTAACTTCGCTACTAGCCAGCGGACAGAATAGGAGAAATCTGTAAAAGATGATTTGCGGGTTCGCGTTTTTTTGCGTTTCAACTGTAGTCAAGTCAAGGTGTTACTCTGTCCGATTTATAATTAAATTAATTTTGTCATTATTGTTAGCCCAGTTTAGTGTCTGCTAGAAATCTAGTATTTTATTATTATTACCCGCAGCTGGAGCATCTGGGACCCACAAACGAGGCCACCATAATCGCCAATTGGCGACTTGCTCATGCTCAGTCATTTGTTTCCTAGATCGTCAATACGCTGGTAAACAGTCATGGCAAAATTCGTGCTTCACTTTTAAATGTCAAATTTGTATGGAATGCAGTATCTGGAGGTATATAATCTATGACTGTAATATTTTTCCGTTAATTTATTTCGTTGTGATTTTATAAATCTATTTTTGTAGGAGTTATTAAAATTTGTTTCTTAAAAAACACGTCTCTGGTCTTATTCCCTAAACAACAAAACTACACATGAATACCTATTCTCGATTTATGACATCGATAAGAAATAAATAATAAAGACATAAATTCCAAACTTGGTTAATAAGATTTGTCATTAACTCTACATATACGTATCAACGCAAAGAGTAATGAGGTCTTTGCATACTCTAAACTTAAAGACTGCGGTGTTTTAACGCCTTCAAGTTAAGAAGCTTTTAAGATCTTTCGCGAAAGTTACTTTGAAAGAACATTAACATCGAAGGCGTGCTAATTTAGTAGGGCTTTGATACCTCACTTTGTAAGAACAATTTACCCTAAAAAGATTCATCGACAGGGAATTCGAACTTTTATCATTTAAATTAGCACTTTTGTAGAAAAAGAAAATGGCTGACAACAACGTTCTTTTTTTAAAAGTGACACGTTATATTGATGAAAACTATTTTCAGATATTAAATGTACCTGACAGGAAAGATTGGTCTTCTTTGACTAATGACCGTTAAGATTATTTTGGTTCAAATTAAAACAAAACAAAACTCAAATCACGCATTCTCTGTCTTAAAAATGCCAGTCAATTACATCTTCAAAAACTACTAAAATCGAAACTTATTACAATTTATATTGTAACAAATTGATTATTTGTAATCCTTAGATCAAACAAACATCTTAATCAATATCATTATATAACGCAGTAAATAATAGAATGACTCTATATACAGTACCTATATGTATTTTAAAATCGTCTAACCAAACTTTTTTAATCGTTTCTGATAACAAACGTCAAAATATCCAATAAAATTGTAAGCTAAATTGCATTTTATACGCATTTTAGTATTATACAAAACATCCGGTCCAAATCCGACCACAAAGAGAATTATAACTTGACCGCGGACTCGGATATAAATCCGTTATAAATGCGCCGTTGGCTTAAACACGGCACCGAAAGAGCGACCTGTTCAGCTCAGTCTCGACGTTGCAAATTTAGATGTAGAATTGTATTTAAAAGCCGGAAGCTTTCACTTATTTTGATGAAAAAAAATAAGGCCTCATTCCAGAGGGACAGGCAGAGATTATGAATTAGCATTTGTCACGATCATGGCATATCTCAACCGCTTCTACATATATACATAGCATAGTATTTCATTACTTTACCAGTTCGGTATAAGTTCGCTTAGGACATACTCCTACCAACACTGCCACTGATACTTTATCTGTATGTTATTACTTACTGTGCATTTGATTTATAAACGCAAAATAACATAATCTTGTAGTCAATAAACTGCTTTTCTCTAATGTCTTGAGCATCCGTAAGATAAATTGAAAATCCCTGGATATGATATCAATTGAAATATATTTAAAAAACACAGGCTCTCATAAGGACTGCGGACAGAAGTGAAAACTCAAAACAAATGGGAAGGCGCGACTTAGTTCAAAAATAAATAAATAATCAAGAAAAATAAGCCCTTTTTTCTAAACAATAAAATTCAAAATCGAACACAAGAAAAAAGTTCATCGAAACGGTTCCAAATTCAAATAAACATGTTCCTGGTGCATGTTGTACACGCGAACCTAAGATTTTCCCCTACCCAAATATCGTCTAACGCGACTAAAGAAGTTCACTTCAAAAATCTTCAAAACAATAAAGCACCTATCTGAACAAAAGTTCTTGAAGCAGTTCGAAGAAGTAACTTCGGCAAGAACTCGCGAACTTATGGATAACAAATAATGAGTACAATTCACTGCGGAATATACAAAATATCATTAAAATTTCTCTCTTGGAGTTCTTTACAAAGTTTTACATGCAAACTGTAGATGCGGAGGTAGTAAGGTTGTGAGAATGCACCTCGTAACATCTACCTACTTGTTAGTTGTTTAATTGAATTAACAACTCGAGTATGAACCAATTATTATTCTAACTTTTACGAGCTTTGTCTTAAGAACACTGAATATAAAATTATTTCTATTTTAACTGAAATCCACAGCGACTACTTTTAATTTAGACGATTTTGATTTAAGACTATTTGTGAAAGGCTGTTCAACGGAAAATTTAACTAGTTATCTGTCAAAAGTCCAATCAATAATGAATTAAGTTGCTAAAAACATGATCATCAAGTTATTCTTTTAGAAACTGAAATCGATTTGACATGACATTTACTTTGAAAGGAGTGTTAGTTCATTAAATAGTTACTTGACAAACATTACAGAAACAGGGTGTTAGCGGATATCTGTCGGATAATGGTAATCTTTAGAGAATAAAACAAAGTCATTTATTATTTATAATAAATATAGTATATCGATAACGTATCCAAGGAGTTCAGAACTACGAAGTGGGGTGATATGTACGCGGAACCGAACGCGAGGGACGTCATCTCACATTTAATTTATTTGGCGGACACAACTCGAGATATTATTTCCGTGACGTACTTGAGTGATGAGTGGAAACGCACAGATATTATACTTGCAGTTTTGATTAAATCAGTTTTATTTTCATACATACACATTTCCAGTCTATTATGTTATCTGATTGTATGGAATCAATGAATACTGGTATCTATTCCTTATATTATATTTAGCTAAGCAGCAGTACTTCTTCCTTAAAAGCTGCACCTGCAGCTTCTAGTGGTGGGGTTTACTTACTATCAGGACACTATTGCTGCTTTTACCTAAATGAACCTTACCTTTAGATCTCTGGAGTGCCTCAGTTCTTGTCTCCTGGGCGGCTGGCCCGGCAGATCGGAGTAGACCAGGTTCCGCACGGAGCCGCGGAACTTGGGCTCGAAGATTACGGACGGAAGCGCCAGCGCCGTGAGCTTAATGTTGTACCTGGAACAAAACGTTTATGTATATAATTATATAAAAACTGACAAATTGACTGTTATATCAACGCACAGAAACTTCTGAGCCTAGAGACTTTGCATCGAGATTTCTGTCATTACATAGATGAGCAATATTTTTTTCCAAATTCATCCCCTAAAGGTCTAAAGTTGCGGATAAAAGTTATTGTGGAGAAACCCGTGCGAAGCCGGGGTGGGTCGCTAGTTATCATACATATGCATACAAATTTATTTTTCATATACGCGTTCCTAAACTACTTATTAATTGTGATGAAATTATGTTGCATCTGCTAAGGTTTTTGGCCAGGATTTTTTTCTTTTTTTTGTATAACTAAACACGACCTTGGTATACCTTTAGCAAACCTTGCAAAAGCAAGAAATAAAAGCCACTACTGTTGATCCGTTTTATAACATTACTAGCTGTTGCCTTCGGCTTCGCGCATTCGTTTCTTAATTTCTAAGCTGGAAATTTTTATAAGACGATTCCCTGTGCTTCGAATTATAGGTAACGTTGTGTCAAAAGGTTGTTACTGTCAAAAAATGTAATATCACCATGTCATTGTCTATAACATTGATAACGAGTGTACAAAATATCAAGATGATGGGTTGAGTCGTTAAGGAGTTGAAGCGTAACAAACATTTGTATTTTTAATATTAATTAAGAACATCATCCTGATTATCCAAAAGACGGCCACTGATAGAAGAACATAGACTACTTCTCCGTGGATTGTCGTAATGATCGGTCCCTTGCCGCCTCTATCTAGTGGACTCCCGCATCCTTGAGCAAATCTTCATTCCGTCCTTCTACGTGGTCAACAGTCTAATAAAATCCACCCAAAGAACACTAAGCAATTATTTTACTTCATTTGAAATCAAGTTACATTTATACCCCTGTATTGAAACGGCGTCACAGCTATACCTACGTATAGGTTGTGAAGGGGATTATAAGGTAATTTCAATTTAGATATTAATTTTAGATGAGCTGCTAAAGTATTTATCGAGACGATGTTCGGATCGATCACGACTCCATTATAACTTGCATCGTTGATAGCGGCGACGGCGTTCGAGACATTACACTAACACAGTTAAAGATTGTTAAGGAACTTCGTTATAGACGAAGACTTCAAACACATTTTTTAAAGTTCCTTATAATTAGACTTGGCGTTTTTATTTAATAGAAGAAAGTAGCAAACGAGGAAGCGGATCACCCGCTGTCAAGTGACCGCTACCCACAGGCATCTGCAACAAGCTAATGAGTTGAGATGCTTTGACTTTTAATGGACAGAGGGGATAAACAGAAAAGAGAAAATTTCCTTTTACTATCCATGCCTTCCCACGTCAAGTCATCTCCTACCTATCCTTTCCTCATTAGAAAAGGATTTGAAGGGTAAAAGAATCAGCATTAAGCTTCCGGCACCTCACTCATCAGACGAAACGCAGAAATACTACTACTTGACGCCAGCCTTCTGTGAGGTTGTGGTATTTTACTGGTCTAGCCGACGCATTCTTGCAACAGATGTTGTTGTGGGCTATGCCACTACTATTTTTTTATTTAACTAGAGCTGTTCTTGTTTTTCATTAAATCTCTTATACTTTTTAATATATTATCAATTATAATTTCAGCTCAAAAGTTCAAATCATTAAAAACATATAAGCTTTTACAATCAAAATTTTAATAATATTCTAAGTGCAACAGAAATATTTTTAATTTTATTTTACTATTATTCTATTTAAAATATTTTAATATTATATTAATATGGGAATGGAAGTGTATGCGCAGAAACGGAACGTAGAATGATAGAGCGAGATAGACAGAACAAAATGACAGATTGAGAATGACGTATGCGATTATAAAGACGAGAATCGTATATGAGTTCAATAAAGACGAAATAAATGTGTTAATATTAAACAAATAAATTAAGTTAAAAAAAAAACAAAGTGTCCGCTAATTTCAAATATTTTATCCCACATTTATAATTTTTATTCTAAGTGTTACGTAAACACATATCTGTGTCAGAACAAAATATTACATCTGATGAGAACGAACATTAGCTGTCATCTCACGTACATATATGTGTGACTGGTCACCGTGGTCCTCGGCTGTATTCCATCACGTTTCTTAAATAATTCGATTTGCGTCGGTCGCACGTTGCCCTTCATTATGTAATTAGCTTAACTTTGATAAATTGATGTACAGCATATATCTAACTGTAATGAGCTATTATTCAATATTATAAAAATGAGCCCCCGCGTGTCTTGGACAACTTGGAGCAGTTGGATTTAAAGGAAATAATTTAGGAAGTTAAGTCTTAATTAAATTTCAACCGTTTATCGATACTTCTATATTATTTGTATACAATATTACAAAGAAGAGAAATTGCTGAGAATAACAGCTTGTTTAAAAACAAGATGGCCACTGACTTGAAGGTTCATCCAGAAAATTCTACGAAACAAAACGTACGGATTGTAAAAAAAATGATATCCAATTAATATGTTTTAGAGAGAAATGTTCGTTCAGCACTTTCGAATGGCCGCTTTGGTATATTGCCAGGTTTTCGTTTAATAGAAAAAGACGGAAGACGAATCGTAGCGAGCTGTCCCTGTCGTACCAAGATGGATGTCGAGCTTTCCAAGCGAGAATTGTTTTTCGCAAAGCTCAAAGCATAGATTGAGCTTTAAACTCTTTTGTAGAAGAAATTATTCGTTAAAATGTTAAGCGTGGATGATATTGAGAAATGTGTTTTGCGGTTAATTTCCACAATGTATACAGTGAAGAAGAATTTATAGTGTTATATTGTATATACCGGAGCCACTACCCATACCTACCCATGCAGTTAAGGATTGCACATCGAGGGGGGGGGGGGGAGTTTAGTGGGTGCAATCCCCCAGATGACAGGAAATCCGAAATTGTCTATGCTATTTATTGTAATAATTTTTTAATTTTTACATTCTTTTGCTATGAGTATGTATAAGTTTTAAGATACTATCTTCTTCGCGACAAGAAGAAGAAGTTTTTAGAAGTTGTTACAGAATGAATCGTATTCACTTTAAATTCACTAATACGATTTAAAAAAACCCACCTCTAAAGACAGTTGATGTATGGACGAGATTAAATATGGCGGCCGGCGGTGACGTAGTATCGAATGCAAAGCGATTTATGAACGGATTTCGGAATCGTTTTGATTTACGGTAGCAAATATTGTTTCTGTTAGTTATGAACGGATTTCGGAATGAGAAAAAAAATATGGTTGATCCTTTCGAAGCCATGTTGATACTACAACAGTACTAACTCATGGTTTCAGGCAATACTGCACAATTGATTTTAGATTTTATGTTCTCGTTTGTCTATTTGGCTTATTATTATCACATCATCATCATCTCCTTGCCCTTTTCCCACTCTTGTGAGGTCGGCACAGCATGATCGTAGTCCATACTGTATAGGTTTTGGCTATAGTTTTTACGGCCGGCCGCCTGCCTGACGCCAACCCTCCTTGCTTATTATTATCACATTATGATCAGAAATAATGTACAGTCGGGTATGATATTCCAGTTTTCAAATTTTATGCCTTTATCAAGTAACACGTATTACTTTATGACAGTAAATCACTAAGAACACAACTGCATACCAAGTTATACCGAATTGAGTTATATACCGTGCTGCACAGTTCTAACTTGCTAATGGGCAATATTTTCAAATGGATTTTAACATTAAATGAGAAAATGTGGACCAAATTTAAGCTTCAACTGTTCAAAAACGATAATCTAATGAAATAAAACACTTTTTGAGGAAATATCCGTATTTTTGTATGTTTGTTACGAATAAACTCAAAAACTACTGGACAGATTTCAAAAATTCTTTCACCATTACAAAGCTACATTATCCCTGAATAACATAGGCTATATATATTACTAGAAAAAACATTGGGGAAATTATGAAAATTTTCAGCGTGGAAAATGAGAAGCGATTGCGAAGCCGCCGGGATAAGCTAATATAACTAACGGTAAGAAATCAAAATCTTGTACCACACACTTAACCGCTAAGCTATCTAACTCTTGTGAGGGAGCTCAATAAATTAAGCTACGCTACATATACTCCGTAACAAAGAAACGAAAAAAGCTCCATTTACTTAGCGACACTTCACAAACCATTGCACTTTCCTAGCGTCCTTTGTTCTAAGCTCGCGCGACAAAAAGATGGCCGCCATAAACGAACTCTGTTTATTCTAGCAACGAATATAAGATCGAACTCCGAAATAAATATTCTTTAACACAAAATCAGGTCACAATATAGACAAGAAGCCAGTGAATATTCTGTCTTGAAAAGATATAAATACATTTTCTAATATAATCTTCTCTAAACTAGGTAACGGTAGTTCTTTCTTCTATTGCTATAAATAATTATTTTAAAAAAAACTTTTAAGTTAAACGTTTTTATTTTATGTGCACTGAAAATTGTATTGTCATCTAAATTAAATGTGTGTACGAAATTTCATATCAATCTGACAACGGGAAGGTGCTTAAATTTTAATTTCTAATTTTGACCCAAATAAACAAATAAATTCCGTACAGATCGAGCTAAATAAAACCGTTTAAAAATATTATTTTCCAACACGTTATCTATTCGTAAGTCGTTCTTTCTTTAACATATGTACATTTGATTGAATTTTCATTATGACCTTGTGTATTGGTTGCCAATTTTACATAATTCTTATTGGTACGATCTTAATATCGGTAAGAATATATTAAATCAAATAGTGGAAGAGATCTCTAGTAACGCCAAGCCTCTAGCTGTATTCCGTTTTGTGTCAAAAAGTGCGAATTTAACTTTTGAGGGATCATCTAGAGAGATCCTGGGCTGCGACGGTTCGACGAAAATACTTGAAGAAAGTGGTTAGCGCCCCGTTCCTTTGGCTCATCTTTTCCCTAATACTTTTTTAAATATTATAAAATTCAATTTGTGAAGAACAGTTAATATAATCCAATGCTTTGTGTATGTGTATAACACTCGTTAACTCTCTTTATAGTTAAAGCTACCAATTTATATTTATTTGAACACCTATTCCGTCAGCAAATTAGTTGTACTCGGACTTCTATTGTAAAGCGTGATTGGATGCAGTGGGTTATGTCCCCTCCTTTAGATTTCCTAACAACCTATCAATTATTCGCTACTCGGCTTCCATGTTAAAGTCGTTTTTATACATTTTTATTACGAGCATATGAACAATTTGAAACATACATGTTAGTAATAAAATAATGTAAAAATGGATGTACAAAATTACCCATTACTGTGGTGACCGTTCATTCTTTGACGCGTTCTTTCTATCTTGCCGTTCTTTGGTATATTTTACAATACGTAGTTGAAGCATTCCCCTAGGAAGTATTACCGTCACTTTGCAAAAGAAAATTTACATACGTTATGCAAAGTAGATCTTATTTCGTACTAATTAATAATTTTGTACAATTTAAACTTGCTTTCTTGTATGAAAAGTAAACTATTTTACTAGCTTAGCTGTAATATTAAAAAAGAAATCTACATTAATCTCCATTACAATAAATTACGAATTTTTCCACAATTCAACGAAGTCGAAAAACAATTCTCACACTTTCTAGCTATGAACATCACTCGCAGTGCGACAGCGACGGCTTATCATGATTAATCTTCCGTCCTTTTCTATTAAACTTGAAGCCTGCAATATATCACAACTGCAAAGCGACGCCCGTTTATTTTAAAATGGCTTCTCGCGTCTTCGTTTATGTCTACGATCCATCTTTCAAACTTCCTCAGTCAAAGTCAAAATTAAACTGAAAATAACTTTGACGTACGACGCCCAAATATATTCTTTTTTTTCAATAGATAGCGCTTGATCACAATCCCACCTGATGTTAAGTGGTGACATGGTCTAAAGATGGTACGCACTACTTTAGCAACAGCCTATTCACCCTTTTCTTGAAGGTACCCATGTCATAGTCGAACGAAAACACGGACGCATTTATTCTCCATTATACAAACTTTCATAGACATTATTTGTGAGTTAACAAAATATTAGCAGTATGTAGATCGACCGACATCGCCTAAAGAATTGGGCCATGGGCCGACACATTGCTCGCAGAACAGACGGCCAATGGGACCGAAAGGTCCTGCAATGGCGGCCTTAGATTATCGCAACGCTGGTAGGCCTCACACAAGACAAGTTGTGTCACAAGTTGCGGAAGTCCACTGGATGAGGGCGACAGGGTACCTTTGTAGCGATCAATGGAAGAGGTATACTTGGTGCATAAAGATTTTCTATTTTGAATTCTGGGTGATACAACTAACAACAGAAAATAAAAGGGTGCCTGCGGAACTGATGTGATTTGATTCCACTAAATAAATTTAACAGAAGACTTCACGATCACCCAGTTCATGTGACTCGGGTGATTTAAACTTAAGTGATCATAAGTG